>VWYI01022066.1:4296-43387 GCA_013399455.1 Anthoscopus minutus
GGAGTCTATTACACAGAGGATTGAGAAACGTGCTTAATGTTATTTTCTGCTGGAAAACTTTCCTGCTGGTTATGGCAGCAGCTCAGGCTTGTTTCAGCTTCATAGGGAGCAATGCAAATATCAACTTCTAAAACTAAGGGTAGCTCATGTGAATGTGTAAGATCATGATAAAAGAAATTTAGTATACCTGTGCTCTGACTCTGGTTACACAGTTGTTTTCTCTCCTTTAAATAGTAGATTTGGAAATGTGGTTGCTCACTTTCTCACCCCACTGACCGACGAAATGCCTGGTCAGAACTCAGACTGCAGATGACCCGGGGGGATAGACTTGCCCCCAAACAATCAAAGGCAGAGATTCACTGGCTTTCCAAATGACATGGTATTCCTGAAGAAGAAGGGGTTCCAGCTTCACACACAGATGGAGAAAGGAAATGGTGAACGGTCATTTCTTTTAAAGCAGACCCACATAGGAATCCACCATAGACAAATGTGGGCTTTCCCAGGGGAAAAAAAAAATCAGTCTTCTGTCATCTCACACTATTCTAAAATATTAAAATAAGAAAAATTATCTGATCCTACAAGGAGGTTAGAGATATTAATTAAGGTCTGTGAAGCACCAAGTACTATAGCAATAAATTACATGGTGATCCTATGAGAATGTTACTAGTTGGGTATTCAGGCCAGAGTTTGAATAGGATATAGTAAATGAGTCATGATGCTGTGCACTTAGCAATGAGAATAAAACAGGCTAATGAATCGTTGCTCATTAAATGTATGTGCAGAAAGGCTAAAGGTGCTATGTAAAAATGTTATTCTGTAATTAAAGATTTTAAAGTTTAAAAAATAGTTACAAATTTAATTTGTCTTGGAAATGTTAAATCAGGCATTCCTTAGAAACACCACTTTGCAACACTTGGACTTTTTGAATAGAGGTATTTTATGGAATTCCATAAAAAATGTTTAAATATTGTGTTTCCTCTGCTTATTTTACCACAGCTGGCACTGAGCTCCTTCTCCCATGCTGCCCTCACCATCTGGAACAGACTAAATGGCTTTCTGAGTTGCCTTAAATTCCATCACCAAATCTTGTCTTCTGGGTCTATAATTCCTGTCCCTCTTTCTCATAACTCAGTCTTATTTATTGACCAAGCTTGGCTCCATTAAACGTAGGTCTCTGTCAGGTTTTGCCTTTTTTTTCTCTACTGTGTTTTTATATCACAGAGGCATAAATCTATAAGGTGTCAATATATCTGCCTACATTTATTAATATTGACACGCAGAGACAAGTCTCTAAAACTCAAAGACAGAGTGAGTTTTAAAGTAGGCATGTTTATTCGGCCGGACGCATGTGGGACATTTCCACAAATACATGCGTGTCCCTTGCTTACACACGTGTTCTTTTATCTCCTGGAATGTTACATATGCATTAAGTTTCACCATGGGTCATTTCCTGGCTCCCCTCCCTCTCCGCTCTGTATGCTAATCAGCGTATCAGTTCTCTGTGCCTGTGCAGCTGTCTCTGGTGGTCGTCCTAGGCCTTGGGGGTCGTAAAAGGGATGAAGTAAGAATGGTCTTCTTCGGGCTGACTTTTCGACCCCGCTGCTTTGCACATGCTCATTGATTCCTTGGCCACGGTCCAAGCCAGGGGTCAGGATCCATTTGTTCTCAGAACATAAGGAGCTCTATTTTTCAGTTATCTTTACACCCTGTATCCTGTTTTTAATATATATTCTTCCTCCTTATCAAGCCTCTTCTTGCTGTCTGGCACATAGTCTCTTCCTTTCTCATAGGCCAGGATACGATATATTCTCACATAACTTAAGGATGTGGCCCTAAGCAATATCCATTATTTTATATGCCTATTACTATTCAATACCTTCTAATTTCTATGATTAATATCTTCTAGTTCTAACCTCATGTTTCAATATAAAATGAGACCTTCACTGATTTAGTATTCTGAAGTTTTCCACATCAGATTAATTAGTTCAGAGAAGTGTTTAATTCAGTCTAAATTAGGTTTTAATGATATAGCAACAAACTGACTATGTATGGAAACTTAGAAACTGACTCTTTCTAAAGAAATCTGAATTCTAGTGCCCTGTTGAAGATAAAGGTAAGTGAAAATCAGAGAATCAGACTGCATCCAGAACTGGATATCAACGAATATTTGATATCATGGATATATTATAAATACAATCAACAGGAAATAAATATCCAACAGGAACGTGGATATTAATCAAATTCAGTACTGATATCTAACTTTCCCCCATGTTCAGCTTATACCATTTTTTATATTTAGGTGGAGCTTGAGTGACTCTAGTCATATATGCCTTTGTTACTGACTGGTGCAAAATTTCCTCACTTTGCTTTTAAAGACACAGTAAAAAAATATAAAGCACATGTCCAGTGAGGGCTGGTTGTACCTCTGGAATGGAGGTGTGTGTTAATGTTACAATTATATCATGAGCCAAGGTCACCCAAGGAGACCGATTTCATCATAGCTCCCCTCCCTGCAAAGATTTCAACAGCGTCTGGCCACAGTTTCTCCACACTGCTCCACCCTCCATTCCATCCCCCTTAGCAGGTGCTTATAGTTGCAGATTGTGTGTTTGGGGAATCACTGTGGAATAGGTCTCTGAGCCTGCCAGCACATTCCATTCCATCCAGGGAGCATCCACTGTGTGTTTTACCCTTTAATTTCTGTACTGTTATCACCTCTGTTAGGATGGGAATATGAGTCCTCAGTTTCCTCCAGCTGTACCTCTGCCCATGGGGTCCCCAGCCACCTTTCCACACCTGTGGCACAATGATCTCTCTCATCAGCACATAGATAATGGCTTTCTGATAGAGGCTAGAAATAACAAGTAGTGCAGGGGATGTTTTGACATGGGCATCCACAGAAAGTGGAGATGGCCCTTGGTGTCCTTTGATCTTTTGTTTCCAATATGTTTTTACTCTAATTGTTCTAGTGTTCTGTTCCTTTACATCATTTATCCACCATCACTTTATAAGATAGGTTATTTTGTTTCCCTCTACATTTAAAATGTCAGTCTTGTTCTTCTTGTCGCTCTGAACTTGTCAAATTGCCACCAATGTGATCTCTCTCTGCTTTGGCTAATGTTGGTACAGCAATGCTATTATCTCCACCCTTCTCAGCCTCCATGGCTTGACAGAGATGACAGATCAAATGGTCACATCCTGCAATTTTTCCTGGGACCACAGAACCAGAGATTGTCCAGATATTAAAAACTCTCCTAAGTGTGAGATTCTCAGCCTGAAAAAAGACATTCATTTGTGTACTATGTGAATTCAAAATTCATTTATGTGGTATTCACTGTGTTCTGTGTTCTTTTAAAAAGAAAATAACATTAAGATAGCATACAGATGAAATTAAAAGAAAAGAAACCAACTCTTTCCTGCTGACAAACTAATTTTCAGTGCTTTAAGAATTACAGAGTGAAGTAAAATTATTTTATTGCCTTCTTTCATCATTTTGCCACTGCACTAATTATACTCCTGGTGTTCTAAAGTTTATAATGCTATTTCCTGCCACTGAGTTCCTATTTCTTTATTAAATTAATTCTTTAAACACATGCTTTATGCTGCTAGTGAGGCTCTGGTAGCAGACTATCATCTTACAATGACACCAGTGGGTAAGTTTTCATCCACTGCAAAGAAAGAAATGATGGAACAATGGCTATATAGAACAGAAACTGTAGAAAAATTATTAATATTTTTCAGAATGATCAGCATATGCTGCCTCAGAGTGAATATGAAATCATCACATTTTAATATGGAAAACTGATGAAGTCTAGAGCATAAATAATAAAAGTTATGCACACATATCTTTGCATGTATATGAGGAACTGGAGTATGGAAGGCACTATACATGTTAAAGGATACTTGCCTAGCTGCAGTCACTGCTTTGCATTGACTTCAGTAAGAGTGACCTTTCATTTCAGACCCTATTCCAAACATCTGACTTCAGAAAGATCTAAGAAATTTCAATCAAGAAATGAGCACATCTCTGATAAAGATGGACCACTGCCACAGCTCTGATAAATTCAGGGCTTAACATGGAACAAAGGGTCATTGCTGTCTGGTTTGGGAAGTGGTAGCAAACTTCTTGCCACCATAGGCAAGCTTAATAATGACAACCAGCTTCAAGGTGCCTCCCAATCACTGATAGGAAGAGATGCATGAAAAATGACTCTTGTTAAGAGTATAATAAAGTTATTGCCGGAGAGAATATACAACTGAAGGATTAACCACCAAGGAGAAACAGTCTCTCATAGGAACCATGCTTGTGCTACTACAGGGAGTGCCTTATGCAATTTAGTCCAATGACCAACTGCAGTAAGACCTCAAAAAACATTTTAAGGTAGTCCTTAAAGCAATGTTGTGCCTTTTCCCATGGTTTCTAGAGGCCTTTTGGCAGCTGGAGATTTCTGCCCAGAAGCCCCTAGGACTGGAGCTGCCAAAGGTGATGGCACTGGGTTTGGCTGCTGGCTATAATGCACCTGGGGATGTGCTGGGGATAAGTTCTTGGCCAGGGAGGAGTGGTGAGTTACTGCAGCTCCTTTACTCTATTTGAGCTAAGAGAGGCAAGCCAGGGACCAGGGCTGGAGGTTAACAAAAGCTGAGTCCATAGGAAATTACAGCATTAAGACTAAGGCTCTGCTATTAAGGAACACATTTATGCCTAAATGAGGTCTCCAAACACTGGACACCTGTCATCAGTGCACTTGCCTGGCAAAATTTAGTGGTGCAGGTTCCAACCATACTTTCAGCAATTGTCACAGCAACTGTTTGCAGACACTGTCAGACATCACTTCGGAGTCTCTGTTTCCATGTCCATGTTTTTCTCTTCATTCATGGATTAAAATTGCAACCCCTGATAAAGCCATCGGAAATCACACCCAGTCTTTCAGCAATAATCAGGAGGTTGTTTATGTTTCAATAAGTTGATGGTAGACAGTTTTATTTGTAAGGAAACACTTTTTTTGAAAATTTTTTTTTCTCTCTGGTATTGACTGAGAGAGTAGATAAGTGAGGCAGATCATGGCAAGATTTTATTTCAAGAGCTTGGTTGCTGTCTTTCCTGTCCTATTACTCTACTTAAGTGTTCAGCCTTTCCTGTGTGATGACCACTAAGTTAGATAAATCATTGTAGTGATTTTGTCATACAAGTAAGTGCTTAAGGCAGATTTAGATAATCAGAATAATTTCCCATTTTTCCTACATTTAAAAATATTTTGTATCTTATTTGCTGTCTCGTAGATAATTATCTTAAAAGGGGCTTTGTAATAGAAAAGGATTTTTTTTACTGAACCAATCATTTTTCTGGCACACTGCACTGCTAGTAATGCAATTGCTTAAATAAAAATTGGTACAGCTTTAACATCATAATATATTCACTCATTTCTTTGCCTTTCATTCTAATAATGTAAGACATAATGAACTCTTGGTAGATATAGTAATATCCCATACGTATTCCTACAGGATTTATGTTGTCATTTAATATTATTTCAAAGGACAAAACATAATTCTTGCCAGTTTGCTCAGCTACTCATTTTGTGATTTTTTTGTTCTCCCACTATCACTGAAAAAAAATGATCAAATTAAGGATTTTAACAAGCATTTGCTAGTTGTGCCTACATACCATTCATTTAAATGACTTGTGAAATCAATCAAATAATGGGGCCTAGTCTTTCCCTGAATAACGACTTCAAGGAAGATCCACCTCCCTTTCTGGGAAAGAATGAATACCTGGGAATGCTCGGGGGAATAAAAGGATTTAAAGCACCACACATAAAAGGCTGAGTAGAGGAGTCTTTGAAAATAAATGCAGACTTCAACAAAGGATGAGAAAGAAAAGGGTACAGAGGGAGTGGCTTGGTGTAAATGTGGACAGTGCATACAGAAGAGGCTGCTGAGGAGATGCATAATGCCCCAGGAGAATGAGCTAGAGGTGCTGGGCTGTAGGCTGAGGAAAACACATTTTGATGAGGGGCACAGGATGTGCAGAGACTGGCTGCAGCTGACGGGTAATGATGAGACCTCAAAAGGAACCCATTCTGGAAAATGAAATTAATTATCTCAAAACTAAGTGTGTTTGCATTTCCACTAGTATGCAATGAGCTGTTCATTGCAATCAAAAAGATATCCAGGTGAGACAAAGATTTGAGGTCCATTTAATATTTTAAAAATTACAACAGTTTTTCCTATATCCCATATTAAGGATTGATTGAAAATAAAAGGTGCCCGATTTCTCATCAATCTAGAGTGGTGAAAAGAATAGCAACATCACCTCACAGTCACACAACTTCTGTCTGAATTTTTTGCATTTGTAGCAAAGTCTCATTGGAGGACTCTCTTAGAGCAGGACTGAAATAGGCTGTACCATTTCTGGTGAATGTTTACATACACTTCTCCAGAAAACATGCAAGCATAGAAATGATTGAAGAGGATGGTGAGTAATCTTAGAATAGCATCCTTAGAGTTCAAAAGATTTTTTAAAAATTTAAGCTATTTCCTCAGGTTTTGTTGTTTCAGTAAGTTGTTGGTGAGTTAAACATATAATTAAAAAGGAATACACACATGATTAACATTTTTAATTTTGTCAGAGCTAACAATTTTGTGGAGAAATGCTAGATCATCAACCCTGGCTGACAAAATTCCAATAATGTTTATTTAGCCATCCCCAATTATTGAAGTAACAGTTGAGTCATGAGACTTACTCATGGATATTTGGCATTACTCTCCTCTGAGACTACCTATTGGACCAGACTAGTCATGGGTCTGACCAAGTATTGTAGTGACAATGTTTTTCAAGGAGTGTTTGAAGTGCTTTATGAGGATCATGTTTGAGCCATTCAATAATGTTGGTCTGGAAGAGCATAAAAATGCCACTGTCCTTCCATAAGACTTTGTAGAGACTCAGATGCTGCAGTGTTTTTTGAATGTAGGATACAAATTTTAAAATAAATACAACAATTTTGGGACTACACTGGCTTTGACAGATAGACAGGATAACCAGAGGTGGGTACAAGACTCTTGGATGCTGAAGAGCATCATCAAGGCCCTCTTCTGTAAGTTGGTGCCATCCTTTCAACATCTTCACATGAGATTTCAGAACCAAGAGCCATGTCCAAATAAATTACTGCCATCCTTCAGTCGTGCAGCCTCTGACCATTACTCCTGGGTCACTAATTCCTTTGAGGTGAGCAGATACTCCACAAGTCAAGAGGGTATGGAGATGTTTGTCCTCAGTAGTGCTGTGGGTGACATCTGAGAAGCTCTTCAAGGCTTAGATCTCCAAGATTTCTGAGAGAGAAGCCTTGACAGGATTCTTATATTATTCTTCTACTTCCAGCTTCCTACAGCTACAACTACATACATAAGACTTTGCTCAGCCTGAGTGCCACTGGGTTATCGCGCCCTTTAATAAACTCTTTCCATCATTGTACACATTTGCTGGAAATGTAATTTCTTTGAGGCTGTAGATTGCAATTATTTGAGTGTTTCGGCATGTGTAAGAGGGTGCTTCCAGTGTGGTAGAGGAGATTGAAGTGTGGGGGAAAGAAAGATAATACAAAAAAGATGGGTTCAGCAGCAAAAAGCAGAAAAAATAAGAAAGGAAAGGTTTCCGATCTAAAATTCAGATAACAGGGTAAAGCAGGAGAGATAGACAGTGCTAAATTGACCGAGGAAGGGCAGCTGGCACTAGGAAGATATATGCAGTAACTGACTGTGCAGCCTCCTTCAGGCTTTGAGGCCACTCTTCAGGGTCTGACAGCTCTGGGGAATGCCTGCACCTTAACCACGTACTGGAGGTTCTTGCCATGGAAAGTCCACATGAAGATTTAGGACCAATTACTCCAATTAGGAGTCCAATTTAGGACCAATTACTTGAGTTCTGTAGAGTTCTGTTCTGTAGAGTACTCATTGAATGCTGTAGAGTTCTGGTTTTATGCAACAGGAATCTGCTTTGTGCACATCAGCATCACTTTGAGAAACAGTTAATATGTGACAAATGGGCACAGTCAGGGTATTTGCTTCAAAATTACCCTATTGCTATGAAGTAAATTACTAAAGTTAACAGAATGCCTGTGCCTTATAAGTGCATGAATATGTCTCTTCATGACCATGATCAATAACTTTTTTTTTCTTCCTTAAGGGTTCTACTGAAAGGCATATGATTAAAAAGAAATAATATGGTTACTGCTTATTGTTTCTGGTTTTCTGCATAATGGAGAAAACCAAAAACATTTTGTTAACAGGACAGCTTTGCAATAATACAAAGGACTGCATTCATACTTTGCTTTTCTGCCATGTAAATATTTCAACCCCAAATAAGTTTGTGTAATAGCTGACAAATGTATTGATTTTGTAGGTATAAATCTCTGAGCAATGTCATATGCTTTTTTTTTAAAGAACAAATGAATTGAAAGATCTGCAGCCCTGAGGAAGGAAGGAAATAGTAACCATCTGTGAAACTTAATTTCCTTATTTGCACTATAATGGTGTATTATTTGCATGTTCTTTGTATAAAGGTTAACTTTTGTTAATTTCCTAAGCCCTAAAGATTAGTCTGAGCCTTTAACTTCACTTTTGTTGATTTCCAAACCCTAAAGAATAGTCTGAGCTCTCAAACTGCAGCATCTGAAGTTCTGCAGAACTGACGTTGATCAGCCATACAATCTTGAAAATAAGTGCTTTGTCATCTTTCATGTGAGTAATTTTCTTTCATGTTCTAGTATTGCTAAGTTTAGGTTGTGGTTGGGATGTCAAACCATGGCCAGATAAGCAATTACAGCTGGAAACAGACTTCCTGCCCTTGCTCTGTACCTCTGTCCTGTGCACCAGCTGTGATCTGAAAGTTGGGGAGCTGGTTGAGATGAGGATTGGGGGCAGCAGTGGCAATCCACTTTCGTGCCTCTCTAGCTCCCTAGCCTGAATTCCAGCATCCCACAGCACACATAGTTCATTTTGTTTCTGTTGAGACCCTGTCCAAAATATGCCCTTTGTTAATGAAATTTCATCTCTGTGAAGGCTTCAGACATCTTCTAGAGTAGATCTCCTTTTACTTACCATGCATCTTACTACTACTCATGTAGCAAAACTAGCAGGGCAGACTTGAGTTAGTTTAATGCGTGATGCGGCTTTCAGGAAACCCCAGAATGTAGCAAGGTCATCCTCTGTTGGTAATAATGAAGGCAGTCTTAAATGCAGGGTTTGGCTTGCCTGTTGATGGCTTCATCTATATGTCACCTCACCTGTGAAAAGCAGAGAGCTGAAAGAAGAATTAAGACCTTCTTCTAATCAGTGCAGAACCATTCTCTGTATTTGTTTCTTCCCCTAGACTATCTTATCAAAAAGCTTATAAAAATGGCATCAGCCAAGAGAGCTCACTGTTAACAAATATTCTTTGATGCAATACTTCACTATATTTTTAAGGGTGAATCTATAGCTGATCACATATTTTTTTCCTAGTGGAGATAGGCTATAAAGTCATATCTGGAAAAAGGGATTTTCCTGTAACTTCTTCATTTCCGGAAGACAGTTCTCTGCACCTTTTTCTGAGAACCTGGACTGAACAAGGCTAACCAATAAACGCAACTGTAGCAGAGATCTGGACTGCCGAGAAGCACCCTAACAATAAGAAGTTTGTAGAAGCTGTTGCAGCAAAATGAGATATGGTTTGCAGAAGCTCTGAACTTCAGTTATGTTTATCCCACAAGTTGTCACTTCACCATTTTATTAAACTAAAGCTGTAGCCCTTCAGCTTCTCTCAGTCCTGTTGGCAGAAACATGGGATCCAAGAACAATTCTATCTAAGAAAGGGCTAGAGATGGAGGATTATTGAACTGCAGTGCATGAGGTGGGGAGTGGCAGAAAGAAGCTCCTTTTGGGTACAGTTTGTCACTTCTTTTCCTCTGTGAGTTAATGCCTTTCCTCTGTTTATGCTTCACTGATTCTCTCTCCCACCAGGCTCAAATCCTGCCTCTCAGCAGCCAAGGCATATGGGAAATAAATCCTGAATGCAGACAGGGACTGCTGAAGATCAGGAATCTCAGTCTGCAGGGTGAACCAAGAAGCTGGATACCCTGGCTGAAGGCTGCCAAGACTCAGAGGAGCACAGCAGCATGCCAGATCCTCCTTGAATTTGAGCATATCAACCTGGTAACTGTCCAGTAAGGGGGCCCAAATGGCAAGACTGCTCTTTTTTCGTACACTATTGCTATTACAGTGGCTTTACTATAGAACTCATCTCAAAACCAAACCAGTTTCCCAAGCTAACGCAGAACAAGACAAATGATGGCCTTGAAGACAAATAATGATGTATTTATATAGTGCATTTCTTTTTACCAGCAAACATGAAAAAAAAAGCACATTGATTCCAGATTACAATGTTAGAGATGCATGAAGAACATCTGTCATTATGACAGAATCATAAATCATCATGCTGAAACCTTGACATGCCTTTTTTCATTGGCAGGCTAATTTTTTAAAATGGGATATAATTAAGTTGCTTAGAGCCACATATTATCTGTTTTAAGCCTATTTTTTTTCTTATGTAAAAACTGTCAGGTGAAACACACTGGTTTGGTTTTGGTTTTAAATGAAGCTAATAAAAAAGCTGACCACTGTTCATCACAGCAATTCAGGGTGCTGCTAGGAACTGTCCCATGTGAAGAAATGATAAGGAAAATAAAGCTGTGAGTAAGTGAAATCATGCTGTAGGTGCACCAGCACCCCATCCTGACATGGAAGACATAAGTAGTAAGAGGCAGAGGCCAGTATATCTGCATCAGGAATTCTCCAGTGACTTGATTATCAAAAAGGAAATCCTACAAAGAGTGAAATCAAGGGCATATTGTAGAAGCAGCGGCCTGTTCAGGCAATCCTGACCTTGATTAACAGCTGTTCTCGCATGGGAAAGCGCATACCAAAGGACGAGTCCAGCCATAAATACGCTGCGCTTTGACGTACAGCCCAGAAAACTGGGCTGTGAATGTGTGTAGGATGAATGATAAGAGCTAGAAACATCAGCTCTACTCTTCTTGTTTTTGTGCGGTTACTTTCTCCTACTGGCTGGCTGTGTAATTGATCCTAAAACTTCTGAACACAGAAGAAACATGTAAATACTCAAGTGTGTTTTATACAGACAATCCTGATTGATGACAAAGTAGTGGTCCACTATTCTCAATCTCAAAGCATATAAGTGACATGGGTACTAAAGCAGTGGCATGGACATCAAAGCATAAAGCTAGAAAGAATCAGTCACAAAATGAGTTACAACTTTCCTGGAGCATAAAATGAAAGAAAGAGAGATTCCTTAAATACCAAGAAGTTAGAAATACCAAGAAGTTAGAGGAAGGGAAGGGCAGAGGCACAAATAACAGATACCTAGAGTTGAGGGAAATGTTTTATTAATTTTGCTACTTTCTTCACATGCACATAAACATTAATGATAGGTAATGATAATGCTATTTTTTTAACAGGATGACATATGTCAGAGTAGGGAAAAAAACAAGTAAAATAATGTTTGAATAAGTCAGACATATGCAAGTCTCTAGCGCTTGCTGAAATTGACTGAATACCTACTGGGCTCTTGACTGAAAGTTCCTGAAGGAGTGGATAAGTCACCAGGGCCTACAGCAACTATGTAACCTAAGAAGGAAATATAGGCAGCATCATTCTTACAATTTTTGGTAATTAGCAGAAATCTGGCATTACAATATAAATTTTGCAAATTATATTAAACCAAATACACACTCAGTTTAAAGCCTAGCTCTTCCTTAATTCTTCCCATCACGACACTTGGGTTTTAAAAAAGGAAAAGAAAAATTTAGTAGATTTTTGTTTCTTAAATTTGGCATTCATAGTAGGCTTAGATTTCAACACTATTAAGAAGTTGTTTGCTGTTTGCAGGGTTATAACCATTCCTGCTTTTAAAAATGGGAAAGGAAGAACTCAGGGAATTATAGAGTACTCTGCCTAACATCAATACTGAGAAAGATAATGAGAAAAATTATGGAGAAGTAAAATCATACACACCATGAGAAGAATGTGATAAGAAGCATCCAACATGAATTTGTCAAACTAATCTAATTTCCTTCTTGAAGTAGGCAATGGGTCCAAAAGATAAGGAAAAACAGTTCAAATGACTATATGTAAGACCCAAGACGTATCTTGATCAGAGTAAGGCTTTTGAAATAATCCTGCATGCTCACAAATTAACTGGGGAAGGCTGTTCCATTTGAAATCGCTCCTAATTCAATCCACTGTCAAAAGAAAACCTAATACATGGTGCTTGGTAGATGTACATGGAGAAGTCCTGCACAGCTCCTAATGGATAGGCGCATCTGTTAACATTTCAATAAAGATTTAGATGACAGAATTAGAAATAATTATATATCTGTAAGCCTGGTAGGTGGCAATATGTAAAGATTTGCAGAACATGCTCAAGGACAGAATTAGAATTCAAAAATATCCTGATAGGTAGTGAAATCCAACATGAAAAATTTGAACAAAGGCCATCGCAGAGGGCTACATTTGGGAGGATGAGATCAAAAGCATAAGCACAAAATGCCACCGCAGATAAAGATCTAGTGATTCATTAGGGTCATGAACAAGCCAGCAGTGTGATGCTATTGAGGAAAAGAGATAAATGTAATTCTAGATTTTCTTGCATTGTCTGCTCAAGACACTTTATGCAAGATGGGATAATTAGCATGCTCTTCTTGGCACTGGTGAGGCCTCAGCTAAAATAGTGTTTTACTCTGAAGCACCATAATTTCAGAAAGATGTAGATCAGCTGGAAGCAATCCAGAGATCAACAAGGATGAAGACTGGAAAATTGGATCCATAAAGCAAGGTTGCTAGTTCTAGTTTTGTTTTAATCTTAAAAAAACAAAAAAAAGTTACATGGCATTCAACAGTCTTTAAGTACATAAAAGGCTATTACAAATAGGGTCATTTCATGTTTTTTCATGCCCACTAATGACACACAGAATGCCAAGGAAACCATTTTCAGCTATACTACAATTAGTAGGACAGTAACACATTCTAACAAGAAGAAAAGATTACTGCTGAAATATATTACCCAAGAAGGTTGTATAATACTTGCCATTATTGATTTTAGATAAAAATCAGAGGGACTGCCATCTGCACTTTCAAGACAGTTGTGGACTTTCTTTGAAGCTCAGAGATGGCCCAGGTACATGTTTTGTTGCAGGTGGCTGAGATCACTGGAACTGTGACAGAGCATACAAATTATTACAAGGTAATCCATATTTTCATTAAAAAAGCATTTGAAAATTCCATGTGTGGTTCTGAGCCTACTCAATTGCTGTTATGGAATATTGTGCACATTGTTCTTTGGTATTTTTTTAAACATTTTTCCTTTGATTTTGTGTTGGGATTTTTGGTTTGTTTTTATTTTAGCTCAGGAAGGCTTGCTACAGCTTTGATTAAAAATATTGGGAAATAACAAACTACATAACCCCTTGAGATTCCATCCAAATCTATACTTCTACGATTCATGTGCAAGCTACTGCATTTTTCTGAGCTGTTGTAGAACTTTGCAAGAACAAGTTAATTATTAAGCTAGTTCTTTTCCCAGGGCACTAATGACTTAATCATTTATGATAGTGCTCAAGTGAGGAATAAAACAAATATCCAGAATAAACACAGGTCAAATAATCTTTGCCAATGGAAAAGGACAAAATCTTGTTTTCATGCCAGTGGGTCTGCAAAACAACTGCACAGATACGGATGTCAGTAAAACTAACAAGGGCAGACTTCTCAACCTGTGAGAAATTCTGTTTTAGTAATTCTTCTTATTTAAAGTTTTAGGACATATTTCTATTTTGGAAAATTAGAAGAATGGGAATGAGGAAAAAAAATGTATGAGTTTTGAAAAGGTTGGAAAGATTTGAGGGCTTGAATTATCAAACTGCATTTCCAACTGAACATCTCAATATTCAAAACCCAAAATGTTGCAGTCATGGCGTACCACACAGATATATATATCTGTATCTATCTATATCTACATATCTATCTTAGCTAGAGGAGCACACAGCCCTTGTATACACAAGAAAATGCCAACCAGAATTACTGGGCAAGTAAAATAGCATTCTGCAATATGATATTTTTTGTGTTGGCTCAAAATAAATCCCTTTAAAATGATACTCACAAAGGAAAACCCATTTATTTTTCTGTTTTATTTCTTTTACTACTTAAAACTATTTCTTTTCAGAAAATATGTTCTTTGTTAGAAATCCAAACCCATATAAAACTTCTCACAAATTCTAGTCACTACTTAATATGAAAATAACTGGCTCAAAAATTTTTTCTAGAGAAATCTACTCATTAGAGTGGATTGTAGTGTTAATTAAATTATGACTGTAAACTGGAAGTGTTTTCAGTCACCATTGTTATATAAATCTAATGAAAGATGTTCCTCAATGACAGGATCAGAGTTATGACTTTATAGAAATTTATAAGTATTTTGTTTTGGTGTTTATAGGCTATACTTCAGTGGATATCCACTGGTTCTTTTGTTCTTTTAAAACCATACATGACATTTAGACAAAAGAATAAGGACTTTTATAAGAAAACCACTGGAGCTTGTGAATTTTGCTGTGCAAATGGATAAATACTGACATAATACATCTGGCTGGCATCAGGTATATCATTAGACACCTCACCCTTGGATCAACAGCAGTAAAAAACTTGCAGAATTTCAAAGACCCTGGGACAAACATGTCAGGTGTCAAGGGCAGCCTTAATCCCAAAACACAGGGAGGGACAATTAGACTATGGGGGCTGGGGTAGATGACCTTTAAAGGTGTCTTCCAAGCCGAGCTCTTCTATGATTCTGTGACTGAAGAGAACTCAGAGCAGCCCTGACCAGGCAATTTATTGCTGGGACCTGTAAATATGAAGGTGGACTCTGCTTTGCAGGCCAGGGTGTTGGTACAGCCCCACTGCACACACTCCAACAGACTAAAGTGTCTTAAGCAGCTTAAATAGCTTTAAGCGGCTTTGAAGGCTTAAATACTGTAAGCTTATAAAGCAGTTTAAGCTGCTTAAACCACTCTAGGACTTTAACAAGGGCCCCACGATGCTGCTCCTGGCCTGGTGAGTGAAACAAAGCTGGCTGCAGCTCACCATGGGCTGGAAGGATGGAGCTGCAGGGTTGCCACGGATCCAGCAAGGAATCTGCTGATACTGACATCCTTTGCCAGTGATGTTGTATGAAATAATGCATCATATACTTTCTGCCCTTGGTTAACTCATTGTTACTTTCTTTTCTTTTGGCTATCTCACTTCTCCACTGTGTCTTTTTTGTCTGTTTTCACTCATTTAGCTCAGGCACTTTCAGTATCTCTTTTCTGTCTAATTAATTCTTCCTAAAAAGATCAGTGGGCATCTCTTACCGCAGTGATACACTTTTATGAAAAAAAACCATCTCAATTCAGCCTATTCAATCCACAGAGCCGTGCTGGGGGTAACTGTTCATTTGTATCACAATGATTTAACCTAAATCTAGAACTTTTTTCTCAGAAGAAGGGCACAAGTTGATAGAAGCATTGTGGAAAAACCCAACCATGTAATCCCAGGAAGTACCAGCGGCAGTCATTATCACCTACAAAATCAGAAAACCAGATGGGAGAGCATTGTTCAGAAGAAGGAATACAATGCACTGAATCTCTGTCACAGTTTCTGGCATTTTGGAGGTTTCATAAAGGATGTAAGAGGAGGAAGTCTGGGGACAGCTGTCCAGAAAAATGGGTAAATTTATGTTCCTACACTGAATCTCTTAGGGCTGAAAGGGCTTTGTTTTCGGTTTCTGCTCCATCTGTCTGAATGTGGGGTATGCTGTGTAAACCACAAGTCATGTTGTTCTTACCAAAGGATGTAACACCCCCTCTCCCTTACACAGAGGACAGCAGCTGAGTTTGGTTTAGTGACAATTCACTTTGAGCTCCCATGCTAATGAAAGGCAGTGGTGATAATATACTGGAACGCTTGAGTTGGATGTGATATCCTTGCTGCAGAGGATCCTCTCAGGCCTGCATCGTCCCATTTTTCTTGTGTTTGAATTGAAGAACATTTTTCTTGTTACAAGGAATATTCTCCTTTTTCATATCCTTCACCCATCTCCAGGTGCCGTATCCTAACTTCTGAGGGGCTCTCTCTCCATAGTCCTCAGCTTAACTGGGCCCATATTTTTCACAGGCTTATGGAGTCCCATCATACACTTCAATCACAATTTAACTAAGAAATGTAAAGATAAAGCTTATTATACTCAAGTAATGAGTTTGAAAGACTTGAGAGTGTAAGCAGGAAGAGGGATAATGATCAGCCCTACTTACTGACCTATTTTTTGCTGATTATCTATGTTATGCATTCCTAAATGATGTTACCTATCACCATAATGTATATTGAATGCACACTATGTCGAATGTGACATAATTATACAAGCATCATTTAACACTTTCACTAGAGCTTGATTTATACCAAATGTTTTTTTTTCCTGGTATCCTGAAAGCATGTTTGTCTCCATTTTTATTGAAGAAAATTATTTGTAGCATGATCTGTTCTTTTCACGTCATCAGTGCATTTTAATTTCTTCTCCCATTTATCCATCTATTGATAATTATTTCCTTCAAAACATGTTCAAAACCCCCACATATCCTGTCAAAAGGATTCACTAGTATGGTGAGTGATTGCATAATTTTTTTCTTTAATATTAGTATACTGGTTTATTGGTATGTATTTTATATGCTCCCATCAGATGACACCACTGGTAGTTGACAGATATATTTGTAGTGGAGTATTGGAACCTTGGGAACATGGTTTCCTTAGGTTCATGACTTGTGTCTACATCATCCTACCAGTTGTCCCAGCTCTTTCTCCAGCTCCGGCCAGTTTTGTAGGAAAAAGGGCAGGTTGTCTGGACTAGCTGTGGGCTTTGTGATCAGTGGATCAGTATTAGCTGCTTGGTCTCTGTACAGCTCTCAGCCTGGAGAAGGTGAGCTGCAATCCCCAGTCCTTCAGCTCCAACAGTAATTTGGGTCTTGTTCTTCTCTAGGAATTTGCAGCAGCAATTAATGATGGGAATTGAGGAGGATAAGGTTAATTGTGAGCATGGAAAAGTCATCTTTTTTAACCCTGAACGCTATATGTAGTCATCTATTCACAACTCATGCATTTTCTTTGCCATATATTCTATTACATCTGAGGAGACAAAGGTCCTATTCATGTTGCAAGAGAGTTTGGGTAATTTCATAACTGAAGGATTTTTTTTAACATTTGTAAACCACAAAATAGAAGCCAGGCATCAGGTCATATATACAGGCCATGGTTTGGCAGACATTTGCATTTACGCCCAAATTTCAATTGGAACTTGATTTTCCTTGACTTCTAGGTAACATCAGGGTGTGTTAAAATTAACTCTGCTGCTTTGAGGTGACAGCAGCACCGCATGTTTGCATGGCTTGATAAACATCTCTGTGTGTACCAGAAGTATTTTGCATTAGGCCTGGTAAGGTCACATACTTGGACTGATCCATTCACCAATGCAGAAAGAAAGTTTTCAGTGCTGCTGCTGGACTAAATCACCAAGTGCTGGCAGGCTGCCAGGGTCATGTTGCTGGGCAGATCATCAGATGTTGGCCAGTCACTGAAGGCTGCTCACACAGCAAAAATGTACAGGACAGCAGACTCACCCTTCCTTCCTTCCCCAAAGTCAAGATGACTGTCTCCTTGATGAGTCTGTAGCATTACAGCTGACCTTGATACAGGACAGCATGGGGCTTCTATAAGCCAAATTGTCCGTTTTTCTCATCCCTCCACCTCCTTCAGCATTTTCTCCCAAACCCTGATATCCCCACCACTGTTTATTTTCTTAAAAAAGTTGAGCTGAAGTAAAGCAATAGGTTATTTCAGCTTCAAAAAATAACTTTAATTACACTTGCT
The DNA here is from genome assembly GCA_013399455.1 of Anthoscopus minutus. Taxonomy (NCBI): domain Eukaryota; kingdom Metazoa; phylum Chordata; class Aves; order Passeriformes; family Paridae; genus Anthoscopus; species Anthoscopus minutus. The sequence continues at coordinate 22,291 of VWYI01022066.1, forward strand.
CCCAGCTATTTTTTTTTCTTTTTTCCAATTTAGGTGGCCAGCTTCTTAGCTAATGGATGACACAGAGAATTGCCTGAATCTATTACGTGTCTGTGAATACCAAATTCCTAGATTGCAAGACCAGCCCAATTCTTTGCTCTGCTGGAAGTCATCTTAAGAGGTAGAAAGATTTCAAGATTTTAGGAAGAAACCCAGCGTTTGCACTCTACCAATATTCATTTCATGCATTCCCACTTGCATTCTTCATTCTGTAATTGAGCTGTGTTTCCATCTCCATTCACATCCTGCCCTGACACATATCCATGTGTGGAAGACAGGGACAGTAACAGGTAAGCCAGCCAGCTTGCAGGCTGAGTCACCCCAGGAAGGCAGACTGTCATCTGGCAGCCAGGAGGGAGAAGAAGGAAGTGTGCCAACCAAACAGGTGATCTGAGCAATGCATAGCATCGCACAAGCCAAAACAAAGGTTGCACAATGCTGGCTGTGGCAGAGAAATGTGGAAAAGAACAGAAAATGGCCTTCATAGTAGGAATTAAGAAACATCAAAACTCAGCCTATTTCTTTCCATGGACCATTTCAATTAAAAAGACAGCAATCAAGAAAGAGCAATAGTATAGTATAAGCCTCTCAGTGCTTTTGTTCGCTTTTATATGGGTGTCTTTTCCTCTGCATGGAGGCTCAAAAGTAGGATCACAAGCACAAATTATGTGTATGGAGCAATCATGCTACTTGCTGGATTGTATACACAATAAATGGTTGTGAGTAATATGCTATTAGCCTAAGCATTAATACCCTCACCACCTCTGAAGCAGGTAACCACTGGATTTCTGCTGGTCAGGCAGATGGTAATCACACAGGGAAGTGCCAGACTCAATTGCTCCTTGCAATGGGATGATCCTCAGTTTTGTCGAGTTGTTATACTCCATTGTGATCTTTTTTTTCTCAGAGTTTTAGTGTTAATTTTTCCATGAGTCCTCAAGTGATTGCTGCCAAGTCAACAATTTCACTTCTCTTTTTGTTTCAGCTTTTTTTTTTTGTATATCTTGCTTGGCTTAAGTGCTTGTATTGTCACTTATAGGTTAGGAAACATTTTTTAGTCAAGCAGACTTGGGGTTGCATGACCTACCTAGGCCTTCTGTTAAAATCGTATGAGTGTGAAAGATCTACCAATATGGTGGGAGACAGACTGATCTGTACTTTTTTGATGTATTTTTAAGCATCTTGCTGGCTTAAATATATGGGTCTTGACAGATGGCAAAGACTCAGAGGTAGATACTGACACAAACACCCTGCAGGGTCAGATGTTCAATATAATTGGTGGTATCAGTGATGGTCTTTGTAACGCCAAACAAAAAAGTCTGGGAAGGATAGGCAGAACAAATCAGGTAAGCCCAAAAAGAGTGCATCATAAAGAAGATAAAAACTCAGAAATAAAAATTCTATGGTGCTGAGACAATGAAAAGTGTGGAATTACAGGAAGGAACATGAGAGTAAACAAATTAGTGACAAATAATGTCCTTTGCTAAGATGCAAAAGAAAGATGAACAGAGATGTATCAAATGCCTAACACTTGAAATTGAAACTCCTGCTCTGGAAGGAAACCACAGATCTTGTTTACCAAGTCACAAAACCCCTGTGTGGGTAGCTTAAACAGGAAATGGGCCGATCAAAAGCAAAGATAGGGAAATATGTACAACAGAGATAATATGGATCAGCAAAGCATTTTAAAGAAGTCAGCAGCAGAAAGTTAGCCCTACTTTGACATGAGATTCTGTAACATGAGATGATGTAAATCTCTTTAAAAAAAGAGATTGCCATTGGTGTGATGATGACATCAAAAAAGCAAGTTGTAGTCCAGTAGGTAGCAGCAAAAACACAATGAAAGACATTTTGGTTGTAGTAGAAATGCTAAAAGACCATGATGTCACTGCAGAAGTGAAATTTAAAAAATTGTTGGAAAAAACCTAGAAAAAAATGCCAAAGTTTTACAAGAGGAAACATTTTAATGACTATTAAAATATTAAGATGAGAGACTGGGAAGGTGTCTCTCTGCCCTATGCGGTGAGATCATTTGCAGTGGAACACTGTGCAAGCTGACACAGAATTGGAGGAGAGCAGCCTCTGGACTCAGTCCCAGAAAACCAGCTATTCATGCAAAAAAGAGTCCTGAAAGAATACATGTAATGGCATGCTTTGCTCATCACCGTCTTCATTTTTTCAGGTTGCTTAATGCAAACCTTGTGGAACTCCAGCACTCAGCTCTCACTCCATCATCACAGCCTTGCACAGAGGGGTGAACGGCTGCATCTGGGAGTCCATCTGAGTAAGAGGCTGGTTCACTTTGAGCACGGGTGTGAAACAAGGCTACACTTGCTTTCTGGGGTTATTGAGCATTATCATACATAGCTACTGTGTAGGCAGCATGAGCAGCAGCATTCCGTGGGGTGGATTGCACATATCTTGGAAGCGTAAAATGTGCTAGTAGCACTGTGTTACTGAGCCACAGACCTGAAAAAACCTGTGAAGATGCATAACCTAGCAAAAGAAGTAAGCCAGACAGGATTCAAAATCAGTTATCAAAGCAAACATCCCTGAAAGCTTAATACCAAGCATCAAAGTCATGCTAGAAAACACAAATTCTGGGAAAGCAGAGCTTATTAGTCCTGTCCATATCCCACTTCTGACTAATTAGGAAAGAACTGACAGTAAAAATTGGAAAGTCTTCCACCACTCATTTCAGCATATGGAAATTCAAGATATTCAGTTCCAGATTAAAAAAAAAAGATTTTTTAGAATTATTATTCACATGTAATTACAATGCTACAATAGATCCTGGAAAAGAGAGAATCAAAGATGCTAGGAAAACTAGATGCCTTGAGAAAAAGAAAGTGCCTATGAAAAAGTCTGAATGTTGGTCTCTGTCTCAGAATAGAGTTCAATTCAAGCCCACCACCTCTCCTTGCACCACAGTCAGCAGGGAGCATGGAATCCCTAATTGTTGTGCATTCTCTGAATGCCTTGTTTGCTCTGCAAAGCAAAACTTGCATTACCTAGCTTGCCACTGAAGGTAATAGTTGTGAACCTTATCAAAGGGGAGGAAAATAATGCTCTCATTCCAGAGATGCACAGAATAGCTGCTGTCCAGGCAAAAGCACCATACAAAATACTTCAAGAAGCCAGGGAAATCCTCTTGCCAAGGCATCACTGGGTAATTGCTGCAGCCATGGTGGACTGGGGAGAAAGTCCACAAGAAGAGTTGGCAGGTGTGGGACTCAGGTAGTCATGCCAGTGGAAATTACTTGATCCCTGATTAAAGGGTCTTTGCCCTTCATGTATCTTCAAAGGTATCTTTAAGACCAGAGTCTACTGATGTCATTAGCAAAGATGGCTTATTTTCATTATCTAGACGGAATGAAAGATCTTTAATCAAACTTATTAGAGACAGTTCTGCTGTTTAACCATAAATATTTGGTATGCAATCTGGTGTTGATCTGCAAATTTAGTAATAGCTATAAAATAAGCAGTCCTTTTCTTATTTGCATTATCAGCCAAGTTGTTTTTGTTTATTAAGCTTGAACTTAGATCTGAGTGTGTTTTTTGAAGTGATTCCTTGTTGAAATAAGGGGACACATTGAATATTTTCAAGATATATTGTTCCTGATACAATTCCCAGTCATTTTCTTAGACAAATTTTAACACAAAAGCACTAAATCTATGCTTCTTTTAAAAAGTAAATCTCTGCAGTCTGTTCTCAGCTTTCTTCTACATTTCTCATAATATCAAGCCCACACATAGCCCAGATTCCTCAATGGTAGCTGTGAAATTTTTCCACCTTCCTGTGCTATATATATTCTAGTGTCCTGAGCAGCAGCCTGAGTCTGTGTTTTGAGTACAGACTGCTGTTATTTTAGATACCTGCCTCCAGAAAGGAGCATTAGTGTTTCTTACACATCTTCATAATGAGTTTTTCCATTACTTTCACAGAGGCTTAACCTCATTTTCAAAAGGAGGTTGTTCTTGTTCTCCAGGTTAAATAGCTAAATACAGATTTTGTGTGTGTGTGAGTGTGTGTGTGTGTATAAAATGTTGGGAGTCTATCCATCAAGATCCATACCTATTTATATGTATGTAGTGGTTGAAGTAAAGAGCTTTATTCAGGAGAGACTCTTAAATACATATCTTCTTCTTAGGCACCTACTGAAGAGAAGTTTCATCCATATTTACACACTTTTCTGAATGGGGTGCATCAAAGAACAGGCTTATTTTCTGGAATCAAAACCTTGACTGAAATATCATTGCCCGGATCATTTGCTACTTGAAAGGCTGACAGCAGCAAGGGGATACAAACCCTATATCCCCAGCTCACACTGGCCTCACCAGTAAAATAAGGACACATTGCATGTCATCATATAACATGTTGTTCCTCAGGTGAGACCATGTGCTTTAGTAACCCGCCTTTGTGCAGTGGGAGCATCAAGATGAAGGTCATGGGTCCCAGAACACAGCTGTGATGAAGCAAATCCACATTGTGACATTCCAATTTGTTATATAATTAGAGCATTCAATTATAGACTGAAAGACATACTTATACTGTACTAGAATATTCTCTGATGTAAATGGGTTAATTCCCTAACAGGCCAGGCAGTGAGAAGAGGTAAGTTCCCAGCACCAACTGGGGACAAAATTAAGCAAGTGGCATTCTTGCCTGCCCTGCCCTGCCTCGCCTCCTCCTGTGCCCTGGTCCTATGGCCATGAGAGCCAGCTCCACACTGAGAGCCCCTGCCACAGAGAACAACGGGCAATGTCCACATTTTGTTGTAATCTGATAATAAATGATTTCTGCTTTGGGTTCCAGCTGCAGTTTGTGCAGGATATCGATTGGGTGGAGTAGCCCCAAGCAGGGGGAACAGCTAAGACTCTTCAACAGTTCAATTTCAGCAGTTTTCTTGGATTAATACTGGATTAATTTCATCACTGAAAACAATAAGTTCTGATAGGAGACCTTGTTTCCCTAGGCTCATCTGGCAGGTTCAGCCATAGCTTACATAAGCTGGAACATTGAGATTTGTTTCAAAGAGAGAAGGAAGCGAGCCAAGATACAAATATGAGCCCCTATTTTCCTTTGAAAAGTATGATTAGGTTTCCATTTTCCTTTTAGGCAGAAATAAGCTGCTCCTCTGAGTAAGCAAAGGGTCCTTTATATTTTGGAGATATTTGAAGAAATTACCATGGAATTATTGTTCCATAAGTCACTTCCAAAACATTCTAGATCTCACACAGAGGTGGAAAGAGTCTGTGACCAGACTGCATAGCCTAGAAACAACTGAGATTAAATGCAAGGGCAGCAGGCACAATGTCCAGATAAATCAGGGCAGCTGCATGGTTGTATTCTTGTTTTTCCACTGTACTAACAGAGAGGCCAAAATAAGTCTGTATAGAAAATACATGAAAAAACACATACTGGAAGAAATATTTATGTTGTATTAGCATGTTCTCCACTCTAAATGAGTTTGGGCTAATTACTTATAAGACCAAAATGGGATAAGCAGGGGAGATAAGCTCTTAAAATCACATTAGGAAAAATTAATTAAGCAGAATAAACATAATTTATTTGATTCTTCTCCTTCCTATTTCAATTGCTTTACTTAGCAATCTCAGTTATGTTCTCTAACAAATTATTTATTTATTTTCTTAAATAGAAAAAAAAATGAAAACAAGTTGGAAAGAGATGAATTTTATCCTGGTTCCTCATTCTCAGCAGATGAACAACTGCAGCATCAGCACAGATTTCTGCTATTTGAGTTAATGGAGTGCCACTACCAGTTATCATCCTCTGAGTAAAGCACTCCCAGAAGAGGATTGCTGATGGGTACTGGTGAGAAACATGAACTGAGGATTTGCTTGTTGGCTGAGATGGCAATTAATTGGATAGATGTATATTCCAGATATCAGGTAACCCACTGTTACCTTATATCTGTCTCCTCCAGCCTTTTGCCATCCTTGTCCTTTTTCTTTCCCCACTTCATTCCAGACGTCATTTTCTCCTATAGGAAGAAGTGGATCCCAGCTGCAGATCTCGCAATCTGATTAGCTCTTTGCTCAATCCCCAGCATGACACTCTTTGCTTTCAATCTACTTGGTTGGACTGCCCTAACTCCCCAATTCCTTCTTATGATCCCATTTTTCATCTAGAATAGGTTTCGTATCCAGTATTTCTGTCTGAGAAATTCTTCACAGTGCATTTGAACAACTCTGTCCTCTGTACTCTTGATGTGAACATCTGTGTTTCTGGGACCTGAGGAAGGCAGAACCCTGCTTTTCTTTTGTTGACTAGGCCTCTTACAGCTCATGTCCATCCATAGCAAATGGGACCTTTTAGGAAAGTGTTCTGTTGAAATCAAAGTCATCTTTATTAAACAGGCACCATGACTTTTCATATGCCTGTCACTGACACAAAAGCTGTCTTCTATCAGCTTTTAAGTCCTTACACCAAACTTGCAAGATGTAGGTTTTGTCACAGAAGACACCAGAATTTTTAACCATAGCACATTTTCCCCTGCAGCCTGACAGACATGTCAGAGTTGTCTGAATTGTTTTACACTAGTTCCCCGTGAGAATGTGTCAAATAAAAAGTCCTGATACAATTTCATATTGTTTAGACAGGAAAGTATTATTAATGCATTTAATCTTATAAAAAGCATTCTAATATCTTTAGTGACCACTATACAGACTTTTATTCCTTAAAGATAAGTAACGTCCTTGCAAACAAGAAAAATTAGATCCTGTTATGCCAAGGTCTATGCTCTAAATAGTTCAAGGTGACCAGTGTACAGATCAGACTGTTACATAAAACAATTTGCAAAGATCAGTGAAAATTAAACACAAAATGACAGCTTCTTCAAGAAAATAAGATCCAGTGAAAAGCCCCAAGGACTATGCTGAAATCATGTCCAGTAAAGATAAAAAAAGGTGAGACTAGACTCGGTAGTACTCTTGTGGAGTAGTTGAGAAAAGACTCTCAGTCAGGTGCAAGGAGTATGACACTGATTATGTGGGTGATTATGATGAGATATTTTGCTAACAGAGTATCTAAATATTGCCAGTGCAGTGTATAATACAGCAGGTCTGAAGGGCTTTAACATCTTTAACAGGTTCATCTGGAAACATGCAGGTTTGCAGAAAGCACATTTGCAAAGCACCCATGGAGCTACTTTAGGATTTTATCTCCACGTGTGGTGGCTGGATCTGTTACTGATCTGTCCAAAACTGAGTGTTCCCATCCTTGGGCTGGATGTACCCTGCAGGTGTCCCTGCAGGAGTGGGATCCCCCTGGAAGCTGCCCTGCAGCCTCTGGAGGTCAGTGTGCCCAGCATCCAGGAGCATTTTGTACCCCTTTGCAGGCTCATGTGTACCAAGCTCAGTCGAAACCATCACCATCTCTGGAATGCATGAATTATGCAAGCATCCAGACAGTTTCTCCTGCAATTCCCACCTGGTGTTCTTATCTTTGGACAAATCATATTCAAAGACTGCATGGGAGATGGAGTTGGTGTGTGTGGAGGACACACTCCGACCTGACTATTTTTTGTCACTGGGGCAAAATTGAGACAGTAGAGTAAACCTTAATGAACAAAATCATGAATGGTGGGGTATTATGACACCTTCGTGAGCCAAATCTTGAGCTGTAAAGATGCTTAATTTGACCCAAACTGCAGAAAGATAGGTAGGCAGCAGAAGCACAAGGTTTGCACTTTTCCTTCCTCTCTAGGTCTTTCCTTTTTCACATGTTTATGTCTTTGATTTCTGTTTGAGAAAAATTGCTTGAGATACTAAAGCTGTCCTTTGGAGAGCTGCTGTGATGCTGTTAAAAACATCCAAAAAGCTATGTTAGAGACAGCAGGGCATGGCTGCAATTTCCACGTTTCCGTGTGACCAACAGACAATATGCTGTCCTGAAGTTTTCTAGCCATGAATTTGCTATTTAGTGGAGAGAGAGAGGCTGAGTTCCCTTCCCCCACAGCTCTTGAGCTGTCCTTGTCCCTCTCCCATACAGCCCTGCCTCTCCAGGGAAGGACTGGGCTCTGTCAACAGCTCCAGTAGACTTTCCAGCCCATCTCATTGAACTAAATAAGTCTCTTTTCTGAAATAGAAAACCCAATACTTTGTCTTTCTTACTATATCTAAGCCTGTTAAACAATGGTGTTTTTCTCACATAGACTTTAACAGTGAATGTAAATTGGAGTTTTAAAATTAAAGCCTTTTCCGCACTCTAAATATTTTTATTATTCTTTTTTCTCTCATCTTTTTCTATCTTTAACAAAGGGTTTAAAAGATTTCATGTGGTCCATATTGCCACAGGAATAAACAATCACTTGAAACCTCAAACCCTATCCAGAGCTTGTTTAGCAATATAGTTTTGTTAGAGTGACACAGGTCCTTTAATTCATTTGACACTCTGGGGTCTGTTTCTTTACTGAAATTTGACTCAGCAAAGTTAAATCCCTTTCTATCATTCTGCGAGACAACTCATTTTATGTTTGGATACAAACCAATTCCGTGCCAAAGCTCCATAATCAACTCCTGCCCTAACATTCCAGTTAGTACTCATAGAGCTGAATGGAAAAAAAATGGTGATGGTTTTATATAAATGCACCTAATTTCTATGGGATGCTCAGTGAATTCCAGAACAATAGGTGATCTATTAACTACTATGTTTACCAACACTGCTTTTCCTTGGCAAAATTTATATATTTATGTAACAGGATGGCAGTCTAGTGTCATTTTCTTGTGCAAAATTCCTGAGTGGATACCATGAAGTCATCTTTTTTTTTTTCCAAATTTATTTTCACTTGATATTTGGGAAATTGTTCTGTAATGACAAGCTCTGGAACAAAATCTAAAAGACAGGGCATTTTCTGTATTTGAAAGATTTCTCCATATGATTGCCAATAAGAATATTATGGAAATATCTATTATCTTTTTATTTCATGTTGTTCAATCAATATGTTCTTCTCTTCCCCCTTGCTATACAATCGTGCAGACTTTATTTTGTCTCTGGTTAATTTTTAATATTTATATCTACTTATTAGCAAACAAAACAGTGCAATCATTTGTTTAAGGATGTGCTGGAGCAAATCATTATAGGAATGTTAAATTTATTTTCACTATTTTCATGTTTAGGTTATGGAAAGCTAGCCAGGGATATCTCTTTCCACTTAAAAATTTTAAGTCCATTGGAAAAGAATTAGGAGTTGGTCAAATAAGGATTTTCTTCTCTCTCTCTCTCTTTTTTTTCCCCTCCTCCATTTTGTGTTGTACATTAGAATTCATGAAAAGTAGCCTATTACCAGCCATAAAGCAGTTCTATCCCTGTTTCAGAGAAATCTGCTTGAAATGTGTGGTGCAGCCTTTTTGATCTCCAGGCTCCTAGTCTTGGCAAACAGCTGGAGTGTTTCTACCTGGGCTATAATTCTCTTTTCCTCTTCTCCCTTTTCAGCTAAGCCATGCTCCTGTGCGACCCAAGCGGAAGGACATTTAACCCAACGTACACCATCGGGCCTGGCTGAGCAGATCACAGAAAGTTCTCAGCACCCTTCAGTCCCAATGCACCAGCTCTCATGGACCCCAAAGCACAGGTAAGCATCTGCCTCATCTCCCTGACTATATTTCCAGCCTCTGCCAAACTGGTGATGGCCACAGGACTGCAGCCTGAAGAGGGACTGAAATACTGCTTTCACCAAGGTATATATGAAAGGTAATTGTTGGCTGCTTCTAAGTCTGAATCATTAAATTTTCAGTGGCTTGCAATATCACTAACAGAGTTTCTTTTTTCCACCACCTTGTTAAATGGAAGAGACCCTCCTCTTTTATTTGAAACATTGGTTTTCTTCAGCTCCCTATATTTCCTCTAGAAATCCTTAGGCATTTTTCTTAATATAACTCTGTCTCAGCTACTGCACCTCCCAGGTAACCATACAGGATGAGTGTGGTGTATCTGACATGACTTCTGCGTGACTCTGAACTGACACAGCCCTACAATGCTATTGGGATGTGATTGCTACATAGCAGTCAGCACTGAGCTAGCACAAAACTGAGGGCAAATCTTAGAGGCTGCAACAAGAATGCAGCAACACTGGGAACAAGGCAGTGAAGTGTGGCAAAATGTGTGTAAATGAATGGAAAGACTGAAGTGGAATATTAACAGTAAATGCACTCAAGGAATAAAATATCAGAGGGTGAAGGCTCCTACTCTCTGCTGGAAATAGATACTGGCAATGATAATAGATAATTGTTTTTTTCATTTGTAATACAAAAGAAAAGTGTGTAAGAAAAATGAGGTAGGAAAATGAAAGGGACAGATTAACAAATGCACCTGAAAGTGTGGAAGGTATTGGACATCATTCCAGTGGCAAGAGTGGGAATCATTACCTTGAGCTATTTAGCATTCGTATCAGGGAAAAATTGTAGAAAACTACAGAATGGAAAAAATTCTGCACTGGTCTATTGGATAACTATAAATAATTTAAATCAACTTATGTCTTATCTTTTAAAAATCAGTGGAAAACAGTGTGCTGTTATGTAGTTTTATCATAGCTACCTCCTTTTGTCAGAAAATGGTGGGGCTTTTTAAACTCATGTACATTTCTTTGACCACTCTTATTTTGGTTGTTCTTTTTTTCTAGGGAAAAAGAGTTGTCATGTTCATTGCTTGATATGGCTGCTATTCAGAGCTGGTTTAACATTAATTCTTCTCAGTTTGTCACTCACCTGTGATTAATCAAGAAGAAACTAAGAAATAAAATTATGTATTTTGTAAAGGTGAATTAAGGTTTCAGTAACTGTGAAACTGTGAGTAAGAACACTGTGACAAACTGCCAGGAATTCCAACTTGGTCTAGTTCTGGCTACTTTGGTGGAGATATGCTGAACCATATTTTCTGAGAGTATCCTTGCTATGTGCTATCCTTGCTAATCCTATCTGAGAGTAAGTATCCTTGCTATCTGCTTCATAATACAGTATAATCTCTGCAAGAGTAATAACTTGGGAAAATTTTGCTTTGGTCAATATCTGAAATGAAAATTATGTCATTAGCTGTGAGCTGTCTCCCAGGGCAAAAATACACCCAGTTATTACTTGAGACCAGGAAAAAAAATGCAATATAATCTTTATTTTAATCTTTAACTAGATGATGATAATGGCAAATTAGAAATTACTTCTAAGTTCCAACTTCATTTTAACATTTAGGATATCTGCCTGCTGCACATTTAATATGATTTCCAATTACAACAACATGTGAGTTATCTCAGTATTTGAGGTCCATCACAACAGGACCATGGGACAGGAAAATGCAATTTCTATGCAAATAGAGAGTTATAGACTGTTTTCCCCAGGGAAGTATATGATTGATACATGTGTGTATATATACATAAAATATAGATACGTATGTTATATATATATGTGTGCGTGTGTTCATATCTAGAAACTCAATCCAGTCGTGTTTAAGTCCAGAATATGTCTCTGATGCATGAACCATGATCCTTGATCCTATATGTGAAATGTCAAATGATACCCTGTCTTGGTTTGTAAGACAGGTATCTGTTAAGGAAGGCAGGAACTTCCCTTGAAATGAAGAAAAGAAAAAATGTAAGCCCCCACCCTTTCCCTCCAAATTATTATATTTTGAAAACAGGGAGTTTTCAGGCAGAGATGTGGGAATAGGAATAACAGTTCTTTACTAATATGTATAATAAGGTAAACCAACAACAATAACTACAGTATTAACAACAGAACAGAACAGGGACCCCGTCTCGGCTGAGACGGGAAAAGTGGAGGAGAGGCAGTGCCTCACAAACCCCTCAGCTGGCACTCAGTCCCGGAGTTCCTGCAGGGCTCTGAGGAAAACACCTCGCTGGAATGGCAGGGATGAAGAAGAAGACAAAGACGAAGACGAAGAAGACGAAGAAGACGAAGAAGAAGAAGAAGAAGAAGAAGAAGAAGAAGAAGAAGAAGACGAAGAACCCAAAAAGCCTCACTCCCCTCCCCCGCTGCCCCCCTGGGCCCAGCCGATTCTTTGTACTTTTTTAAGCACCTAAGAAGTACCAGCCATCAAGGCTTCTCTCAGCTAAATGGGGAAAAATTCCACTAGCAGAGAAAGAACATAAAAAAGGACACCTAACCCCCAACATACCCTCAAAAATACATTAAAATTCACTATATTCTATACATACTACTAAAATATTCCTTCAGGGTAAGACTTGTTTTAATAGAAGTACAAGAAATAAATTAGGCAGTTATTTACTTACATATTGCCCACAGTTCTATAGATTAATGAAGAAAACAAATCTGGAGTGCTGCATTGCACAATTTCATAACACTGCAGTTAGATTTTTCCCTTCTATTTACAGACTGGCTTATTTTAAAATCTATTCAAGCACTGGAAAATCATAAATATGCAGCTCCATAGATATGGAGGTCAGGTTCCTGTGACTGTAATGCATGTCTTCTTTTGGCAAAGCTCTCCAGTTTAGGGTCAAACTCTGCTTGCTTTTCTCACGTTTGATTTAGGATGGAAATACGCATGAGAGAAGGAACAGGTTTTGTCAGAGTATTGTATGGCTACACAGTGCTGACCGCTCCAAACATGAGCAAAAATGTGTACTAAGGTTGTATTCTAAGAGGCAAAATATGACAATGTTTGGTGGAAATATTTCTAAGAGGTCTATCAGCACATTAATGATTTCATATGAAATCTAACTAAAATATGCCTGATTAATGGCTATTTATCCCTCCTAACCAGAACTTCTGAAGGCTCATAGCTGAAGCCTCATTTTCACTCCTCTATTAATATTAGAAATTTTAAATAAAATGAATCAACAGGTATAAAAGCTGGTATCAGTATTAACACCTTTAATTTCTGATCATAAATGCAATTAAGAATCACCCCTTTATTTTAAATCCAGAAGACAGCATGACAGAGAAGCTGAAAACTGGGCATCGTGGTACCATCAATGCTCTGTAACTCTCTTGTGATGGGGCACAGTAGAGCTGCCACTGGCGTAGTCATTGATTTTTGAAGATTCTCTTTCCTGCAGCCAACAAAGTATGATAACCCCTTCCCCCACCAAAAAGCTGGAACACTTAGCAGTGTTCAGGACATGACTGAACAATTGAGCAGCTCAAGTGGCACCACTTCACCATCAACTGGCACTGTTGCCAAAAGAGTTGTGTATCACAATATAACCCCAGGAAGGAATTTCTGTACAGCTGGAAATTGCATGTGGATAAGCAAAGGCAAAAGTGAACCTTTCCTATCTCCCACCCTTCTCCCCCAGATAGTAACCAAACAAAAAGATTTTTGTTCTTAGATGTTCAGCATTTGCCTAGATCCATAAACGTCTTGAGGTAACCAAGAGCAAAATGTGTGGGGGTTTACATATTACCTATCCAAAGTTCCGATATAGATAATCTACTCCCTTTAATTTCATTATAATACTCTAAGAATTAATACCATAAATAGTATCAATTATTATATAATCCCCTAAGAATTAATACCAAAAATAATGACAGCAGAATGAACAAATTGGAGAGAAGCTTGGGATACCTCATCCTTTTTGTCATGGGGCTAAAATGAGTCATTTTGCCATGTCTTCTATGATAAAGAATACTTTCATAACTGAGAGGCCAGGCAAGAGCCTTGAAATTTCTGTGCAGCAGTCTTGAGGTCTGTCCAGACACACATGGTTGAAGGGCTCAGAAGGTGTTATTCCAAGTAACCCAGTCCCACGTCTATCCTCTGTGGCTTTTAACCAGGGTTGTGCCTTGTTTATCCTCTATTTTGTTGTCCCACCCTCTGTTCAAGGCTGTTCAGAGAAGTTGTGTAACAAAACTGAAGAGATGGTTTGGCTCCAGCTGGTCCTGGTGCCTGTTGTCCAATGTAGGTTTGGTTTAGTTGTGGGGACAACACTTGGGACACAATGAGAGACAAACTCAAAATAGTCAGAGGCTTTTAGAAAGCTGAACATTTTATTTACTAGCTAGTTATCACTGCAAATAAAAATTTTAGTACCCAAGGTAAGATTAATTTTATCTTTTTGCTAGGAAATTTGTAGCATGGTCCTTTGACTTAAATTGATAGTCTAAATTTTCTAATAAGCTTTGCTTCTTTAAAAACTAACTGTCTAAAACCAGCAACATGCAAAAGCAAACCAGCTCTTCTTATTTTCCCTGTAGGTATATTCAGAATTCTATCTCCAAACAACCTTAAAGAAAGTTTTCAATGCTACTTTTCTATTCTTGTTAGTTCAGCATAGCCGACAGTAAAGGCCTTGTTGACATTAGGCAAATGTGCAATGATGCTGCAAAATCCATTTAGTCACACTGATGCAAGTCCTTCACACAGATGTAATGCCTCTGTGCAAAGTAGGGCATTTCTGAATATATGCAATATTTAAAATGAAGGGAAAGACAGAGATCCTATTCCTCCCAAATGATTCCTTAATGTGATTCATACAGATGCCCCTGAAAGCCTAAGTTGAAAGAAAGGGACTCTCTGGTCAAAAATAAGGGCTCATTGGGAGTAGTGTTGATGAGAAAGAAATATTATGACCTTTAAATTGTAAGTTGCAGTAACTTAACAGATGGAATAATACTTTAAAAAATACCCTTTACCTTTAAACTGAGGATATTTCACCTTAAAATCAATAGGAAAAGAAATATGTGATTGGACAACTCCATCATATGGTTAATTTTCAGAACAGAAGTGAAAATTAATATGGTTTTGGTCCTGCGCTGTTTTTAGTAATTTAATGTGATCTGCTGTCAACAAGAGGGAAAACAAACCTCTGATTCTCAATAAGACTAAGAGAACAAAATGTACCTTACTGTGGGTATTCAGTTAAAGTTCTATGGGCAAAAAATGGCACAGCCTGTGAAAGCATTATTGAAAAACAGGTAGGGTCAGCAAGGGAGGTGACAGTAGAAATATGGGTAATGAGGTAATGGCCATCTTCCTTTGCTGTCTGAAGAGATTTGGGGATTTTTTTTCTTTCTTTTTACTTTTTTTTCTTTTTCTTTTTTTTATTAGCTAAAAATACTTCAGCAAACTGTGAATTTGAAGTAAAAGTTTTAGTAATTTTGTGTCTTTTAGCTGTTTTGAAGGAAAATAGTTCCAAATACTTCATGCGACAATATGTAATTTATTTAACATAGTAATAAATTAAATATCAAAATCCAAATAAAATATATGTATTGAAAGCATAGTTTCTAATCAAATCCAGACTATGTTACGATACTTTTCTTCAAAAAGTACTTTACATTTGGGGAAACTCTTCCCCAATCTAAATGGAAGCACATTTTGAAACCTGGGATCCTTTTTGTTAAGTGAATCTTTGATCTCCTTGCAGCTGAAGACACCCAGTAGGGAAATGGAAAGATATGCAGGGCTTCTTTTCCATGTGCATTCACCTGCAATCTGACTGCTATAACATTTTCCTCTTCCACCCTCCCTAATAAAGAAGACTAGGAAGTCCCTTTTCAGGAATGAAGTCAGGGCAGGATCTCATCCTGGTAGATTAGAGTCTCCCAATAGAGCCAGTTGACTTGAGGAAATGCTGTTTTGTTCATATATTGCCAGGAGTTGACAGCGCTTCATTTTGTTCTAGCAACAATGCTAACAAGAACCTGAACAGGAAACCCTTATGAGATAAGGAATCACAAAATATGCTGAGTTGCGAGGGACCCACAAGGATCATTGGGACAGGACAAGGGAAGTGCTTAGGCAGGTAGGGAGGTAAGCAATCAATTACTACTGAATTTCAAACCCACAGATGATACAACTGTACTCCCTGCTTTATAATCACTGAGATTCATCAGCAGAAACTGTGGCCCCCACTGGTTAATTCCCAAGTTCCTTGAAATGAGTCTAATACCCAATGAGGTTACTTGTGCTGCTGCAGAAAGATATTTCTGGCCTTTTATGTGTCAGAAAAGAAACTGGATGTGACAGATTTGGAGCTGGCCTGTGATAATTTAGGAATGTGGTCCGCTGGCCTGATTATTTAGTTGAATATCTGGGTTTAACTCCTCAGAGATTAGCTTGCAGTTGCATTCTTAAATTATCAGGGTTGATCTGTGCTCCTTACCCTAGGATGCCCCACTTCCATTGATGCTGCACAGCCAGGGAGCACAGGGACTTGGAACAGGAAGACATTAAGTTTTGAACACAGCATCTCTACATGGGCAAGCATAGCATTCTACTCATCCCTAGGGGAGACATAAGGTCCCAAAGGTCCATTGGGAATTAGAAATGGAACTCGTAAGTATCCAATAAAACAAGCAGATAGAACATTGTTAGGAGACATTAATTGGGATATGCTCATGTATATCTAGGCTGTTTCCACGTGTTTGTGGAATTTTCCATGAAAGTGAACCCAAAAAAAATACCTTTGGAAGAAAAAGGGGTTGTGAATACCACAGTCATTTTCCATCAATTTTCATCTAATATTGGGTGTTCAGAACTGGCCTGTTGCCTCTCACCTTAGGCAAGCTCCTTTTCCCTGAAAGAGAATCTAATGGGATGAACACTGGGTTAATTTACAAAAGCAGAGTGTCTTCTCTGACCATGAAACCAATAGGAAACTGTGCAGAAGCGAAATTGTTCCATAGTTTACTGTGGAGGCATGTGTGGAGAACTGGAAACACTACATGGCAGCTGGCCCACTCCAGAGTGCTGGACCAAGCCTTACCTGTGGCAAGCTTCCAGCTGAAACTGGTCAAGCAAATCTCAGTTGTGAAAGTGTCAGTTGTTTTTTGCCAGGTACTGGAGAAATATTTAACTTGAGTAACAAGCATACATAACAGGACACAAAAAAGGTTTCCAAGAAACCATCCTTCAATCTGGAAGAAAAGTTTAATGTGTGTGTCTATATATGTTAGGTAAGTGAAGTATAGAAAATAGAAAGCTAAAAATCCTAAGAAAATTACCTGAACCAGGTTTTTCTTACTCTCTCCTTACTGAAAGGACAAGTAAGTTGTTTACTATTGCTTGATGGGTCCTTGATTGTGGAGTTACAAAACATGGCCTACAGATCTAAGCTATAGTCTACATCAATTCCTAATTCAGCCTTCAGAGCTTCGAGGCACTATGCTCATTCATTGCTTGTTCCAGATGTTTTAGTACATAAAGTTCTCCTACTTCAGTGTTGCAGAAGAGGTTAATATATTACATTTCCCTAACCATAAATTCCTAATACATTCATCTTGCTTCCAGTGAAAATATTTTATATTTTACAGATTAAAAAAACCAATCACATATTATGATGTCCATTTCACAAAAGGACACAGACCAGTAAAGGCTGTCTATTTCAGGACACATCCTCCCAGTGACTGCTTCATGTTGCTGTAATAGAGTCTAGCCAAAAAGCTGCCAGATCTATGTCTTGAATGACTACCATGCCAAAAGCATTTTTTAATGACACAGATGGAGCACTGAGTCTCCTCCCCACTTCCTTCACTGTTGCCACATAAAGGTTAAACTGAGCTGGCACACTGCAAAGCCCCATGGCCTTATTTTGGTCTGTAAAAAAAAACTTTGGAAACAGGCTGTTTAGTGTCATATAGCTATTTTAAAAGAAGGAAATACACACGCTGATGTTTAGCGGGAAGATTTTCATCTGCTGCATTTGCAAGGCCAAATACTAGAAAATCTAGAAATACAGGAAAGAGAAAAACTGAACCAGGGACAAAAGGAGGAAATTAGAGCCAGCAAGAAAATTCTAAATGCAAGGAACTTCTAGGTATGAGATCTCCATTGAGAATTTCTTTAGTGCAGCTGGCAGCCATTTCTTTTCTCCAGCTGAAGTTTCTGAATGATAACTCTTTGTGGAGTACATCACAGGAATGTAGATTACAAATAGCAAAGGCCTAGATTGCAGCCACAAAGTGTATATACGAACAGAAGGCAAAATGCTTCTGGAATTTGCATTAAATGGGATGTCCAGAAGAAGCTGAGGAGGGAGTAAAACAAATTGTGAATAGAAGTAATGAGTAGCAAAACAGGAGAAGGGAGAAGCAGCCTCACCTTCTGGTTGTTTCCTGTAGCTAGTCATCATGATTTCCATCTATCAGCTTGTCACCATTGTCATTCTTTCTTCATTGGTTTGACTCATTCCACACTCAGTGAAACACTGGAGAGTCCAACAAGTTGTCTTCCATCAAAAACTAGACAAAACCATTGGCTGTTTTCAGACAAAAGCCGGTACAGCACATATTGCCCTGTGGTGGGCTTGTCTACATGATCTTTTCCAACAGCCCTGAGCCAGCTCTGCCTGTGTTCCTGATGGCCTGGTGTGGTGTAGCTGTGTGCAAAAGCTGTGCACCCAGGTCAGTATAATGGGATGCCACTTCTTTCACTGATTGTTGTCATATTTTGTCTAAACAATGTGGTTACATCTAAATGCTTTTTCCCTCACTCCCTTGTCTACATGTACTGCAGAGTTGGTTATCTCCAGAGTGTTTTTTTCTGTTCCTCCATGCCCTTTTTGTTCCTGTCCCAACTACTCCTAATATGATGCTACCACTAACAGGAAGGCTCTACATTCAAATTATGCAAGTTCAAACTTTCATTTTAAATTAGATGCTATTCAGATGCCATGCAACTACAGATTTTACAGCACAGTTTGAGCGAGCTTTGTAAACATCTCAAGGAAACAAATGTTGCAGGAAACATGATCCTGTTATTTTACTAATATTTGGGACACTGCCTCACAGGGATCATCATTTGCAACATAGCCTCTACTCAGTTCTTTCACAGGGTTGTACCATTACACAGCATTTTCCTGTCTTGACATATGTTAGAGAAATAGCTCCTACTAGTTACATAAACTACCTATTTTGATGATCTTATGATTTGCTATTACCCCTCACAAATACATTTACTGAGTTTCTGATCATGTTTGCACTCAATACTAATCAACCATTCTTCAGTTATTGCTTGTTCCTCAACAAACACTTTCTAATGGTGTTTTTGGTAATTTTCACCTTGCAGAGACTGTACCATCCTCTTTAATTCCAGAACCCATTTCATCATTCATGCTTGGCATGCTCTCAGCCTGCTAGCTCCTGTCACAACGGATTGTTAGCCCATCATCATAGAGCTCAGGATAGCCAAACCGGTGGCTGGGAGGAAAGAGGACTACAGGGCCCTTTCCTGCCACTCGGTGCCTCTTTTGAAACTTGGGATCAGAGGCAGCTGGACTGGGAGGCAGAAGGTGTGCTGCAGGAGACTGCTTCTGGAGCAGTTTTTTCCTTATGTGTTGGCAGGTCAAGGGTTGAGAAAGTATGGCTTGTCCCCTCCACCAATACTCTTAATCAGAGAATGACATCTCCCTCTTAACAATTCCTCATTGTAAAGCCAAATCCGTTCCTCCTCCCCAAAGCAACCTGTACTATTGTTCTCCTGTTACCATGATAAATTATGCATGTGAGACACGCTGAATCATGACAATGCTCCTGTACACAGTTGTTCCTTGTGCTGAAGAAATTTGTATTTTGTCATGTACCGTTTTTCTATGATTCTATTTATTATGGGACTGATGTTAGGGTCTTGATGAAATTGCAAGGAAGTAGGAAGTATACTAACTGCTCTGGGAATTTAAGCACAAACATCTGGAGTATTCTGAGGAGCTTGGATGAGTTTATGGTTGATCAGCAACCAACATGTAAGCAATGCTTTGTGTCTGCATGCATGCTTCATAGAAGCTCACAGAATAATAGAACAGTTTGGGTTTGAAGAGACCTTAACTATTGTCTGCTTCCACCCCCCCCTACCATGGGCAGGTCACTGTCCTCTATACTAGGTTGCTCAAAGTCCTGTCCTGACAGATAACACAGAAAACAGAAATTTTCAGTTCTCCTGATGTTGCTGGATAGAGCTTAAAGACCAACCAACAGAATTAGATAAAAGAATGTAAAAGTGTGCATACAGGATGATCCATGCAGCTGGAACCAGTAGATAATGGGGAATATACTTACTTTGTGGGCAAAGACATGTAAAAAAGAACCAACAGTGCGAGAAGTTCAGGGAAAGGCTATCTGTAATATGGGGGGCACTTGGTGAGTACAACCACCAAAGACCCCTTCAGACAACCCTCTAGGGACATTAAAGGACTTCCAATAGGAGGCAGTTTTGTGCAAAATAGTTCTATGAAAAGTGATGTTTATCTATTAGCCAGAAGTACACTGTAATCAATATGAATGATCATGATGGGATCGATTCCTTGTTGAACCTTCTGAACACACATCAGATTAACAGAGCTATCCTTCTGATGTTTCCAGCACTGTAATAAAGAATGCCTGCTGTCTGATACTCAAAATTCTGTTAGAAAGTTTGTTGTCTATCTGATTTCAGTATCAGTCCAACATTGCCTTGAACACTTCCAGTGTTGGGGAGTCCACAATTCTCCAGGCAGCCTGTTAAGGCCTTTGATTCAATAAAATGCTGTGTCTAAACAAGAATTGTATTTTTCTATCTTTTTAATTGTACCAATCACCAATTAGCTTAAGTCAGGTAACATGGCTGCATGTGGTGGTATTGCTGTGATCTGCCAAGCCAAACACAGGCCAAAACTTACAGACTCTCACCTTCACATAGAGCAGGGAGAAGGGTGACCTCTTTTAATGCCCTGTCCAAGGGACAAAGACAGAGTCACAAAAATGGGTCGGGTTAGACGGGACTACAATGGCTCATCTGGCCCAACCTCCCTTCTCAAGCACACTTATTCTAGAGCGCACGGCATAGTACTGTGCCCAGACGGTTCTTGAGCATCGCCAGTGAGGGAGGTCACACACCCTCTGGGGGCAACCTGTTCCAGAGCGTGATCACGCACATATCGAAGAAGTTTCCCCATATCCAAGAGGAAGTTCCCGTCCCTCCCCTCACCCGAGCAGAGGCAGGAAACCGCCCATCCGAGAGAGCTCGGTCACTGGAGCCGGGGAGAGGGCGGGGCTGCCGGGCACGGCCAGCTCCCGCGGGCCGGGTGGGGCGTGCTCGCCGCACGTAGCGGGGGCGGGGGCGCGGTCCCGGCGGGGCGGGCCGCGGGCG
>VWYI01022066.1:43506-63805 GCA_013399455.1 Anthoscopus minutus
GCCCGGCGGAAAGCGGCGGGGATGCGGCCCCGCTCAACCTGTTGGACACTTGCGGCGTTTGCGGGCAGCCCATCCAGAGCCGGCGGCCCAAGCTGCTGCCCTGCCTGCACTCGGTATGCCAGCGCTGCCTGCCGCAGCCCGACCGGTACCTCATGCTGCCCCCCGTCCTGACCCCCGCGGCTACCGCCGCCCTCAAGGAGCCGCCGGCGGCGGCGCCTTCCTCCTCGCCGGTCTCTTCGCAAGCCTCCCCCCTGCACTGCACGCCCAGTAAGTGTCCCTTCTGCCGCACCCCCCTGCCCTGCCTGGGGGTGCTGCCCGCTCCACCCCGCAGCCCGGAGGCCTGTGGGTGGCGTGTGAGGGGACGGGGAGCTGTCGGGACCGGGTGCCGTGGGCGGGGTGCGGGTGCCCGGCCGCAGAGCTCCCGGGGCACGGAGCTGTCGGGACGGGCGCTGCTCGTCAGCGCCAAGGCTGGCGGCGGGGTTGTGCTTTGGCTTGGTTTGTTTTAATCGTTATTTTTTAAATTTCCCACCTCGGAGGGAAGGCAGAACTATTGTGCTTTTCCAGGATCTCTGTGTGTGGATGGAGAGGGGCGGTGAGAACTGGCCTCCCGCTTCGGGCCGTGGGTGCGGGGCCCGGCAGCCCTTCTCGGGGGCGCCGGGAGACTTTGGCCCTTGGTCGGCGGGAAACCTGGACACGAGCTGATAATAAGGCGCAAAAACGTACCAGAGAACAGAAATTTTTTTTGAGTGATGTTTGGAGCGCGGAGCGCGGCCGGAGGGGAGTCCTGCAGGTGCCATCCGCCGTGCACGGCGCTCGGCCGGGAGCGACCCCGCGCCTGGGTGGGTACCGGGGCGGCCGAGCAATAACAACAACCCTTGTCCGTGCGATGAGCAGCCGGATGGCTCTGCTAATGTATTCATGCATCGCTTACTTGCTAATTACCGCGCCCAAGGGAGAATGCTGCGAGGAAGTTTTGTTCAGCTCGTGTACTGGCATGGTAAGCTGTGTCAGTGTGTTTGAGAAGTGCAATTGCTGTAGAAGATATGGAATGTTTTTGATATTTTTCCTCTTAGCTTTCCTAATGGATCACTTAGATTTGTTAAAGGCAATTTCGTCTTAGAAAAAAGTGGAAACAAGCATCCTGTAGTAGGAGCTGTCTACTCCTACTAGGTCGAGGTCTTGGAAAAACTTGTATAGGAAAGAGGGAGTGTGATGGAAACTGAGCTAATCCATAGGTATTAGTGGAGATTGTGCTTGTTGGAATGCGTAGGACTCAAGTGAAAAGTAATAGCTCGAGGTTGACCATTCTGAAGTCCTTTAAGTGGACTTTGGAAAACTGCCAGAGTTCTGACCAAAGATTACCACTTGAATATATTATGTATTTGTAGCAATTTGTAAAGGAAACACCCTCTCAGAGAAAGAAATATTTGGAACAGTTAGATTTGCTTTAGAATATCTGAGAAGGATGTTAACAGGATATGTATGCTGAGCCTCTTCATCTTCATGTGAATATCTGTGTTAGTATATTCATCCAGTCTTTAGTTTTAGTATGTAAAGTATGTCACAGACTGCCTAATCAAAAGTTACAGAATGGGAAAATCTCTGAGACTCAAAGCCTCTATACTTAAGCTTCATTGATTCAGGACATGTTATTGCTCATACTTCTGTCAGTGGAAATAGGAAATTCTGCATGGGAGCAACAGAAAAACACAGACTCCGGAGTATGCTGAGATATTTCAAGATGAGATACTTGGAAATAGGAAAGAGGGCGTAGATACAAGCTCAGAAGTTTTTGCAAGGTAGTGTAAGAGACAGTATCATTGTCTACTGAGATTTGAGGTAATGAGCAGCACAAGTCCACTCCCAGATGTTCTGTATAAATATAGCAGAAATAGGGATCTGTAGCTGAATGAGAATTGAGATGCATCATAAGAATTAAAAGATTAGTGCTGTTCAAACATCTGCTTGATAATGAATCAGCAACAATAAACTTGTAGCTCTGTTCCCTACTTTTGACTGTGATTTAGTTCTATATGAATGACTTTCACAGTACATACTCCTCTTCATTCTACACATTCGCAGACATACTGTATTTTTGGTGACAATTTTTACCCTGTTGACTTTTCTACCAAGCCACTTTCATGCTTCCTTACTAGAGTTCATTGTCAAGGGGGAAGAAGCAGCTCACACTCACCTTGAGGCATTTTTTATGTCTTTACTTATGATATGTTTGCCCTGGTTAAAATAGCAGGGACTTTATATTAGCTAGCTGTGGCCAGACTTGGTGAAGTGCATTGTCTACTTTCTGTTTTCCAACTGGTACAAAAAAAAACCCCTGTGAATTTGAAGTTAGGATTAGGAAAGAACCCACCTATTATTGTCCAAAACTGATTATACGGGGGAAATTTGTTGCGGCTGAAGGAGTTCTTAAATTCTCGCAAGATGGTAGGAAAGGCCAAAGTGGTGCAAAACTGTCACCTCTTCTGGTAATATGTTGTGCAAAATGCTTATGAGGAATGACATGAAGAAGTAAACTGAAGAGTATTATCTTGGAAAGCTAGATAACAAATTACTCTTATGATGTAAATTATGAAAGTGCTGTGACTAAACTGAAGAAATAATCATCAAGGAAGCTGTTTGTGCTTTGAGGAATGTCCTAAGTAAGGAACACAATAGAATTGCAAACTATGAAAATGTCCTGAGAGATAAGCAGACAGGCTGCTTGTGGGCCAGTTTGGAGCACTAGAGTTGCAGGAAATGAAGCCTGAAGAAAGATCAGTAGAATGAAGTCTGTCTGGAACAAAGAGAGGATGTGATTTGAAAAGTGCTTCACCAAACCAGCCTTGTGTGCTGTAGAAATACTGAAATTAGCTGAGGAACAGGTAGCTAAAGAGGTTGAGTTTCAAGTATAATCTTGAGACACTTCTTGTCTTTATTAAACTGTTTCAAAGAAGAAACAGAATAAATTTTACTAGAATAAAATGTGCCTTCAACTTCCAACATGCAGACAAGTTGATTTATGGCTCTTTCTGTGAAGATTCTAACAACTAATTAAGGAGCTGTGAAAGAGAAGACTTCAAGCTTAAAGTGAATTAAGAATTATGGAATTGCTCACTTGAATACAAGATTCAACATAGACAACAGCAGATAAGTAGCAAGACATACAGATGAGTTTCATGTGATAAATGTTAACTAGTATTCCTCTTGCAAAGGCAAACTGGTGGAGAAGCCAGTTGGCATGGATATATTCTATACTGCCACATGCACTCAGTTTGGAAATAGAATAACTTCTATAGAAAACCTGGAGTTTCTACCATTCCTGATTTCTCTACCATTCCTGAAGTTGGAGGTATTGAAGAATCATCAGTGTTAGACACCAGAGGTTGTAGCACTAGAGAGTTCACTGCTTTCTGAATGTGCAGTGGTTGCTTATTTGCTATAGGTAATAATTTTGGTGTTGCATTGCCAAAAAATGGGTTGTCAGACAGAATATTATGAACTGCAGAGAATGCTGCAAGAGCAGCTCTGTAAATGTGATGCTGTCTTGTGAGCAAGTATCTACAGCCACCTCTATGAGCTGTTTGGCTGTGTTCATGTGGGTTTTCTTTTTGTTTCTCAAATGGCCATTCTTTACTGGGCAGTTGTGTGAGTTACAGCTGGAGCATACACAAAAAAGACTGTTATTAGAATTCTGCCATTTGCCCCAATTTTGTCTGGGCTGCACTTAAGTGAGTGGGTAGTAGCCTGTACTTAAACGGTAGTGTTTGTAAATGTGGAGACCCTTATAGTACTCTTAAGGAATTTTCAGATGTGAAATAGGTACATGAAAGCTGCAAAGCTAGAGATTGAAATTCTATCCCATCTCAAAACTTTTAAAATTGCAAGTAGCCTTGTTTGTTCTTTGTCATAAATCTGTACACGAAATAGACTTGGAACTGGTGCACAGAAATACTTGTAAATGGAACTGCATAGCAAAATTTCATGCAGGTATCATAATGAAATCTTACTAGTGTCAATGGCAAAACAGTAGAAGGAAGCTTTTTTTTTTCTACAATTCCTCTGTATGAACAAATCGGTATGAAGCTATTAGATGCATATAATGTTTGGACAATCCCATGATCTAAATTCTTGGGGAGTGTCTGGACTAACATTTCAGATATGTTCAATATATGCTATTAATTAAGGAATAAATACTTCAGTTACTAAACAAGGATTCAGAGATGTTCATGTTTCAGGTTATTACTTCTCAGAAATATTTGCTTGGCTATACAGTTTGAAGTTCTGGAATGATGGAAAGAAGACCTTACCCGGACATTCCTTCACATACATGGATGGCATCTGCTTTTTTGTTATGTACCACAGTCAATCCTTTTACAAACAGCTTCAAATGCTTTCAGCTTCTCATATCTTCTTTATATCTGAACTTTGTGATGTCATCGCTTCATTTTACCTTGAAAATACAGCTTTTTAACATCAACTTAAATTTTATTACTTGTCTCTTTGGTTACTTCTCTCCTTTAGCTGGATAATGATTGTGATCCTTATTAGTTTGAAGAATGTAATAACTTAATTCAAGGTAATAACTTCATGATGGAATAACTTCAGTTTCTTACAGTGAAGCTCAGTTTTTCTTCCATATTCTTTTCGGTAATCTAAGAAGACTTAAGATTCTTTTTCTAAATCTGCTGCTTCAAATTGTTATTTTCATTTCATCCTTGATATTGCCACTTGTTTAAAGTGAGTTCTCTCCATCTTTGCCATTACAAAGAGCCCATGTTTTATTTGTGTGGCTATACACTCACACTTTCACAAACATGTTTTCGTCTATGCATCCTTTTCACAAGGATCATCTTGTTTCTGCTGTGGCGCATCAAGCAGTGTATTGTTTAGCCTCCAACATGAGGAGATTTGGGAGTGCTAATCTTTGGAAATAGTGTATGTTATAGGAATATGTATAGGAAAGACCTGTTTAGTTTTCATTTTGATTTGGATTTGTGCTTATTTTGAATTGAAAATTCCCAGAGCCCCAGAGCTTGCATATGTGAAATGCATTTAGCATTGTTACAGGTGAGATACAATATTACTGTTTTGATTATGGACAGATCTCTTGGTTAAAAAGTCATGAAGCTCGTGAAAGCTTAAAATATTAATGAATGAACTACCTAGAGAAAGTTCTTGTTTTTCTAGTTACAGTACCCTTCTTTCAGAATATGAAAAAAGTATGCTCTCAAGATATATGTGATGGGCTGTGATACTTACTGTACAAGTGTAATTTGAAGTAGGCTTGTATTTGCCAAAAGTTACTGCTTTCTCTTCTACCAGGAATTCCATAAAAATCTGGAGGCATGCCTATGCAGCCTTTATTAAGGCAGGCAACTGCATGTTATGGAAATAAGCTTGAATCGTGCTTGCTTTGATATATGATTAATATAAGTATGTAGTAGATGTTTATTGTCTTATGTATGCAGAATAGTATTTCTAGGGTAGTTTGGATGCATTTATGTTCTTGATTCTTTCACCCATAGAAAGTGAGAGATTGAAAAGCTGAAGCCATCGGGAACATCAGATGAGTGTTAAAACAACTGCAGTTGCCAAGCTCATTCCATTTGGAAGCCTTAGAGAAATTAGGCTGTACAAGTTATTAAAACAGCTGTGTCATTCTGTGAAACTTCTTTTCAGACAAGATTTCTATCCTCAGAGGCCAGCCTAGCTCTGTTTCAATACAAAATCAGCTTATAATGTCTCTGGTAAGCAGATAGTACTTTTTAGCAGTGGAAAGCATTTCTAGATCATAAGGAAAGCAAAATAAGGTGAAAGGATCAATGTATTAAAAATTCTCATGTATGTGTCTAATTTAAATTGTACTGGGTTGTTCTAATGCTTCTAATAGAGATATCTCTTAGGAAAATGTCTTGTCTAAAGAGCAAGGGCAAACAGTGGTGCATATGTTCATGAAGAGGCAAGTATAAGAATGTTTTTGGGGGCTAGCTTATTCCTAGGAAAAATGTCCTGACGAACTACTCAGTTATGCAGCAGGCATTTAGCTTGCTCTGCTGAGTTCCATGAGTACTACAAAGTGACCACGTTCTCTCAACCTCACCCAGTTTGTTAAATTAGAGAAACAAATTTTGTTGAACCTCTTGATTCTGAATGTAGTGTTGTTAAAGAAATTTGTCTTTTGTACAGGAAAATCTTTATACCATTATTGGGTGTGTTTGCTAATATGCTGTAGGAGGAATTTCCATATTATTTAGTGGAATTTCCCAGTAACGGTAAACTTGTAAAGCTGGTATTTTGCCTGTTGTATCTAATCTAAAAACAAGTCAGGGGAAAACCAAAGGGAGCTTCAAGTGAATTCTAAATAGGACTGTATTTCAGGATGAGTAACTTAATTAGATTAAAAAATCCATTATTCCTGAAATTGGAAATTCGGACTTTAAAAAGATTTTTGCAGTAAAATTAAATACTTTAATGCAGTAGTGTGGTGGTTTGACCTTGGATGGATGCCAGATGCCCATCAAAGCTACTCTGTCACCCCTTCACAACTGGAAAGGGGAGAGAAAATGTTGCAAAAGGCTTGTAGGTCAAGATAAGGATGGGGGAATCACTCAGCAATTCTCATCGTGGGCAGAACAGACTCAGTTTGGGGAAATGATTGAATTTATGACCTATCATAATCTGAGTAGGATAATGAGAAGTGAAGGCAAACTTCAAAAAAACCTTTCCCCCCAGCCCTCCCTCATTCCCAGGTTTAACTTTATGCCTGATTCACCGCCTCCTCACTGCTCAGTGGCTCTAGGAGACAGGAATGGGG
Organism: Anthoscopus minutus; assembly: GCA_013399455.1. Lineage (NCBI taxonomy): Eukaryota > Metazoa > Chordata > Aves > Passeriformes > Paridae > Anthoscopus > Anthoscopus minutus. Next base: position 50,321 of record VWYI01022066.1, read on the forward strand.
GTTGTGGTCAGTTCATCGCATGATGTTTCTGCTGCTCCATTGTGGGGTCCCTCCAGTGGGAGACAGCTTTCCACAAACCTTTCCAATGTGAATCCTTTCCACAAGCTGTAGTTACTCACACATGGCTCCAGAGTGGGTCATTTCCATGGGGTGCAATCCTTCAGGAACAGACTGTTCCAGTGTGGGTCCCCCAGGGGGTCACAAGTCCTGCCAGCAAACCTGCTCCATTGTGGGTTCCTCTCTCCACAGGTCCTGCCAGGTGCCTGCTCTAGCACAGGGTTCCCATAGGGTGACAGCTTCCTTTGGGTATCCACCTGCTCCAGCCCAGGGTTCTCCATGGGCTGAAGATGGGCGTCTGCTCCACATAGTCTCCATAACATGCTGAGCAGACAGAGTTCTTCAGGTGCACATGGCCTGAAGTGTGGGTTGTGGGCCAGTGCTGTCACTGAACTGTTAATAGTATCAAAGTCTTCCGTTGGACTGTTTCAGATTTAACTTTTATGTGCTGTAACAGTTTTCTGATGCATTCTTTTTTTCTTTATTAAATTTAAAGGTCACAGAAAAAATGCCTTCAGAGAAAAATTCTAGTGATGCATTTAAAATTTACCTCAGCAATTGAGTAGCTGTGGAGTTGTGTGTGTTTAAAGTATGTACTTGCACTTCAAATGTGCTTTGAAGGTGAAGGTGCTACAGCTGAACTGACCAAATTACCTACTTTTTACCTACTGGCCAGAGAGTATGTGTAAACCCATAAGTACTTACCATCAAAGAAAGCATGAAACAGTTGTGTAGAATAAGAAAATGACACCGTTTTTAACAGGAAACAGTCTTGTAAAATCAGCTATGAAACCAAAGGATGAGCCAAGGAATGTCCCTGTTTACTTGATACTGACTCTCAAGTGATTCAAGTAAAGGCTTATTTGAAACCTTTATGTGGGAGAAAATTGCATATTACTCATACATACATTACTAACATGAAAAAGGTCTGAGGTTAAAAAAAGTTTCTAGTTATTTTTGAAGTTTAGCAGTGGACTATGGGAAACTGATGACAGTGAGCAAGGCTCAGCTCTGCACCCATGGGTTTTGGGGGCCCTTGTTTGTAAAGTGGATTTGGGTCATGAAGACATCCTCATTAAAAAAAAAATCTGCAACTAGTGCTGAATCCTCTGTAAGTGGGAATACATGGACAAGGGAACAAAGCCATTTGCCTTCTGAATGTAAAAAGATTGCTGTTTCTGATTAATAACTAAGTTGCCACAGGCAACTTACTATTAAAATGGAGAATTTCCATTTCAACTGTAGTCCCTCAAGTGAATATAGTGCAATTTGAATAAAACAAGATTGTAGTGCAAATACCCTTTGAACTGAAATGACTGTGTAATTTGAAAAGTGTCTGTATAATTTTCCCAATGAGCTAACCCATCTGTCTGGACCGTAGCTCATAAAAAGAAACGGGACTATTTTAACATACATGATAACTTGGAAACCTTCCCATGTATTTTCTAGGATGTCTACATGAGGTCAGAAAGCATTTGATAAAACTTACTTGATCGGCTTCATTTGTTTCTAGGAATGTATTCCAGAGTCTGAGCATGGTCAAAGATGTGTGAGCTGAAGTTTGTTGAACTAATGCTATAATCCAGCCCTCAAGTTCATGTTGTGCTTAGGTGGCTGCTGCTGAGCCTGCTATGTCAGGCTACTTGTGACACTGATGCTCTTAGGAGAGGGAATGCTGGCAGCTGCACAGGGAATGAGTAGGTGGAAAGAAAGAGGGAGAGAGCTGCAGCACTGCTGGGACTGGAGAATGAGACATTTTAAAGTAGGAGCAAGGATCTAATTTTAAATGCAAGGTGCAGCGCCTTGACAAAACAGCCCAGCACCAACAAGCCTGTTACCAGAAATAAGCAGTATGCAAAATTGTCCTGTACAGCAGAAGTGTGAATTTAAACACATTTTTTTCTAACCTGGACTTTGCTTTAAAATGAGTAAACTAGTTGCTGAAATAACGTAAGAATGTAAATTACATGCTGTCCTTACCAGTTGGTTTAAGGAGAAGGGGTAGCAGCTTTGAATCTTCTTTGCCTTTGGAAAACCTTTGATGACTTATAATTGTAGTTTCAACAGTTTGTAAGTGAAAGTTGGCATTTATAGCATTGGCCAGATGATAGAACAGAACACCATTTTAATCTGAGGACAGTAGAACAGAACAATACAGCCTTAGAGAAATAGATAAAGGATGTAACTTAGGCAAACAGAAGAAATGTAGAAGGTAAGTAGGATGCCAGCTCAGCTCTGCAAGGCTGAAGTTAAGGAAAACAATGATATTGTACTTACTCAAAAGTGGAGGTCAAGGAACAGCCACCTGAAAAGGACACTGGAAATTGAAGACCACTGAAAAAGACCCCCAAAGAACCCTGTAAGGACTCTCAATAAGAGGTGTGACTACATCAAATAAAGTAATACATATACATTAAGTAAGGGGGGGATAGCTAATGAAAATGTCATCAGTGTGTATGATGAAAACCTGTTTACCCAGTGCTCAGGGCACTTTAATCACTTAGAGGAAGGATCCTCCAAGTGACCAGTGCACTGCAATAAAGAGTGATTGCCTTCTAATATTCAAAACTTGTTAGATAGTTTCTGTCTGGCTGATTTCAGTGTTACAACCTCAAAGTGAGAAATTAGGGTAGCAGGCAACTCATCAGTTGGACACTGAGCTAAAGATAATCTGTTTAGCAGATAAGCTTTGTTGAATGAATGTAGAGCTGTATAATGAAGGGTAGTGTCCCATAGCAGGACCTCAGTAATGGCTTAACGTCTGGGAACTTTGAAACCCTGGATGTATTATATATCTGAATCATATTTATCTCCTTTGTATGTTTACATGATTCCTACCTTTTCTTTAAGCGGTTGGTTTTCAGCACTCAATATTTCTGTTCCTTATTTGCTTTTGTCTTGTTTTGGGGCCTTTCATCACACATTAGCAGCTATTCTTTTCCCTTGTTTTAGCTTATGGAGTGTTTGTTGCATTTACTAACTACAGACTACTTGGCCTTCAGTAGTTCATTTTCTCCTCTCGTTGGGGGTAGGGAGAGGGGACTGTGAGGATATAATCTACTGGCTAGCATATCTTGGAAATCACTGAACTTGAGAGTACTTGGATTGTTTAGTTTAATCAACTATTAAAGGAATTTTATGTTTTTTTAAGGAGCTCTAAACTTTTCTTCAGTCCCTTCTCTACGCAAGAAACTCAAATGTCATTTCAGAGCTCATGTTTTAAATGTTGCCTGAGTATTACCTCAAAACAGGCACATAGAATTCTTTCCTTGAATAAATATAGGTGGCATTCAGATAGTTTATCTGAATGGGAGTCCAGAGGTGCTAGCAGCTCTTTCTTCAAGTATTGCATTCCAGGTTGCTAAATAGAATGTTTATTTTCTGCTTCATAGCAAAGGCAGAGTCCAGTCTTGTGAAAGAGTGTTCAGAGGTTTCTGGAACAGAACATGTGGGAGGACCTGAGGTCTTCCAGCAGTGAATTTTAAACAAAAAATGAAAGAAAACAGTCTTCATCTTATGTTTGTCATAACTCCTATCTGTACAATAAGAATGACTTGCAAGTATTGCTTTTATCACTCAGTAAATAAGTATTTGATATATAGACTGTTGGCACTGGCACCATCAGCAAAATTGTGTGTATCTTAATGGATTATGCAGGTAGACAGTACTCTGTTTTGCCTTTTGCTTTTCAGAAATGGCCTTATAGCTGGGCTAGATACAAGTTAGAAGCAAAGCTGTGATTTGTGGTAGCTCATGTGTCTTCTAGATTATTATCACAGCCATTGACACTCAACAGGGCCAAAGATTTCTCCTCAAAATAATTATTCTAGAAGCTGTTCTGGCGAAATGAAGACAACTTTGTTTATGGTATCCCAAATAGATTTAGCTGACAGTCATCTTTGCTGCATTCCACCCTTTGTGCGAGAGCTGAATGTAGTCTGTATTCTTTAAAAAGCTAAATGCTAGTCTTGCTTCCTTTAAAAGTCCATTTAGCAAAAGTATTATTATATTGTGTTCCAGTCTGATTGTATGTATCGTGTGGAGTTTTTTTCCCTTTTCCTTGCTTCCATTTCCACTGATATGAGGTCAGATTTAAAATGGTTTCTGTGGCTGCCTTTTTGACTGATATAAATTTTTGGGACTATAGTGCAGGTGTTGTAAGCTGGAGGATGGCTGGCTTCAAACTTTTGCCAGAATGGCTGTTGTTCTGGCTTAAAGTTATGGCTGGTTGTTTTTGCTTTTCATTTGTCTTTATGCCAGGCAAGAAGATTAAGAACTACAATGCCATGGTGGAACCCTTGTGATTATTCCTTAAAAATAAAGGAGGAATAGAAGTACAGTCCTAGTTAATTCCTAAGCTGGTATTGGATGCCAAGTGTAGTGTTTCCAGAACTTTGTTATCAATCCTTTGAGGCAGTATGGTGCAAGAAGTTGGAAAGAGATTGAGTCAGTCTAAAGGACAGAAGGTGCGTAAATTATGGAGACCAGTTTTGGTAGAACGTGAATTTTCTTAAAGCTTCATTCTTAGTGCTGAGTGTATCATGCTGGGAAAGAGCCTTTGAAGGAGTTCTTTAGTTCTGAGGACATGGAGGAAACCATAGGAAGACTAGATTTCTTCAGTGGATTTGGATATTCATTCACGTCAGCCAACAGGCTCTGGCTCATGGTTCAGTTATCTACTGCAGATTACAGCAACAGAAGGAGGTACACAATGGGAACATAAGCAGTATCACTGCTGGCTCTGTAACCTGCTGTTTTCTGAAAGCTGTAGGGCAGCTGTTAGAAATCCCTGTTGTTCTTATTTGATCAATTAGTGCATCACTTCAGCCCAGAAGGAATATGTTTTATTAGTTACATTCAGTAATTTTCATATTAATGCAGTGTCAGAGGAGATGATAACACTGCTTCTTAATTAATGATTGTTCTTGCTGGCTGCATAACCATGTGTGAATCTCACAGTGCATATAATGCTCCAGGTTGGTAATTTTAAAGCTATGTGGGAACTGGAAAAAGCTGGGCACCTTGCTTTTTGAACCCATATGACGGTGCTGTGGCACACGTAAGAGAGGAATAGAAAGTGAACTGGCTCTTCATTCCTGAGCATCTGCACCGAGAAGTGCAACTTGCAGTTGTAACTTGCAGTATACCTGGAGGATATTCTCCTCTCTTAATGACAGGTTTTAGAATATTGGAGAAATTCTTGCAATTGAAGCGGATGCCCAGTAATGGATAAGAGTATTAATGTAGGTACCGGAAAGAGGTGCATGTTTTTAAGGTGTAATTCATCTGACCAAGTGTAAACATCTGCTTTAACAGTGAGACCAGTCATGCTACTCCATGTAGGAGAATATGGACAGATGCTGTGAACACTGCAGTTAAGTTGATGGCTCTGAATATTGACATTTCAGTGTTTTAAACCAAGTTTTCCTTTGGAGCTACAGACTACAGTTTGTTAGGGTGCAGAGATCTGTATGCCTCAGTTGTGTACCCCCAACGGGAATTTAAAATCACAATAAAATCAAAAATACATAGCATAAAATATGCAGGTAAGTTGAAATTCAGCTCTCTGAACTAAAATATCTTTTGCCATTTCTGAATTTTTGGGATGCCTGTAATATTTTAAAAAGGACTGGTAGATGTACTGAACAATCCACAGGAGCCCTGTTTCCCTCTGGAAGAGTCGTTGGAAGCCAGGCAGGATATTACCCTTGAATTAGATATATCTGTTTAGGCACCTGAATTGCTCCCCTGAGGCTAGTGGCTGGGAAAATGAGGGCCAAGAAGGTAGTTTGCCAAGTCTCTTAGGTAGTTTCCAGAGTGATGAAAATATTGAGAATGGAGGGAGACTTAAGAAGGAACAGGTTGCAAGGATGCATCTGAGCACTTGGAGAAGGGAGTAACATGAGCTAGTCAAAGGCCTTGAGTTGCATTATCATTCCTATTTGGATGACATACATACTCTGAAAAATTTATTTCTGACTTTAGTCAGAAATACTCTGACTAAAGCCTGTTACCTACTGTTGTTCCCACTACTGCTTCTAATTTGGTTCCCTTAATACGATCCTGATTCTTAGAAGTTACATTTTGAGGCTTTTTTTACCTTCACATCTGCTCAGTGTTGATGGGAACATTAAGGTAGCTAGGACTAAACAGAAGAGGTGGGCGAAACACTCAAGAGTGTCACATGTTGGAGTGTAGTTTTCATCCTTTCAACAAAGATTTAAAAAGAACCAACTCTTTCAGTGCCTGAGAAGGGCTTGGTGCTTTGGGTTGTGACTGGCTCTAATTGTCTAAATTATACTCTGCTAACCTGCTATTTTTATGACTATGATTTCTGGGAGTAGATGCATTGTACTGCAACTGCTGAACTAACAGTTGGTGGTAGATGAGAACTCAAAAAGATTAAGATCAACGTATGAAATGTAGTAGTACAAAGAAATTATTATTCATTTAGTGCACAATGCATGTTCATGTGTTGTGCTCTAAGGCAGGGTCCATCTTCATCTCAGAGATTCTGACAACATTTTTTTTATCCCAGTCATCTTTTTTTTTTTAAATTATACATGTTATCATGCTGCTATTTATGGAGAAAGGTACTAATTTCCTTGTTCCAGAAACACACATGGATACAATGGACTTGAGCACCGTTGGCAAGATCCTAGAGTATCTGCACAATGGTATTTCAGTAGAATTTATAAATCTAAACAGCATTAAACCCACTTTCAAAGTGTAATTTCAAAATTCAATACCTGGCTGATCAGAGAAAATGATGCAAGAATATCACAGAATCTTAAAAATCCGTGCATGTTATATGTCTGAATTCATTACATACCATTTGAAAGTACTTGACAATTTCAGGGCTGGAAAGAATGTATTTTAATTTTGAGGAAAGAAATGCTCATTACAGTCCGCAGTGACAATTGGCTTAATAGTTAGCAGCTTCTGCATTGTTCATTGCAAGACAGTGAGACATTTTGTTCATCTTGTACTTAAACATTGTCTATCCCACAATAACAGTGCTTCCTTTTGTTAGCACTATGACACTTCTTTTAATTGTGTTGTTGAAGAAAATGCATTGGGCAGCTTTGGATGTGAATGTAAACTTTGCCATCAGAATTTTTTAAGGTATTCAGAAGTGTCTGGAGAGTCAAGCCTTGCAAAATTTACAATTTTTGAAGTCTAGTACACGCTATCTAAAATGTTTGAAGATTGGGCATGTATAGCAAAAACAATGAACCATTTCACAGAGCAGCTGAAATATTCTAATTCGGCTCTGCAGTGCTTTCCAAGAAAGTCAATGTACTGCAGCATAAAAACTGGCCTGTAACACTCTTCCAGAGGGGGGATTACAGCTAATAGTCTTTGTCTGGTTTAATTTATTTGCATTTTAAAGGATTTAAAAGAATTTAAATTAAAAATTAATTAATTTTAATTTTAATAAACTTTTTGCTAGATTGGTGGTTGGTTGGAATGTTTATATCTTGGCCAATTTTCCCTTGAGATGTGCCTGCTTATTGGTTTAACCTATCTCCCCTCTACTAGCAGCAGCAGGCTGTCACAACTAGATGGGAGCAGCTTTTTCTGGAACAAACTGGTTTGAAGAAGTTGCCAATTTTGCAGCACCAGTAGTGGCTTAATGAGAAGCAAGAGGAAAGCAGTAATTATTTTAAAAATTGATACAGACGTTATTGCACATGATACTGCCTCTCAAATTAAGTTTTCTGAGTGTTTGTTCTTAACTGGGAAACATGACCTGTGTAAATATAACTAGCTTACACTAAAACCCATGCATTTTAATGAAAAGGCTTGTAAGTATTAATGGTATCTATAGAAAGAGCAAGAGGAGATAAGAATCTGTAGCTCACAGTTGAAACATCTGAATTTTTTGTGTAGTTGTGTTAAAAATCTTATAGCTGGTGCTACCTTTAATCTCTGACATACCTTTTATTACTTTTAATTAGCGTGTCCATGTTTTAAACATTTTAACTGCATGTGTAACTTGCTGTTAATATTTTTGGTTCTGAAATCTGTATAGTTAGAATTTCAAGGAAAACATCCATAAAATTGGGAAAGATTGCTGTACAAAACCCTAATTATTTATTCTGTAATGACTATGTCATAGGTAAAATTGCCAGTTGCTTCTGAGCACTCTATTTAATAAAGAGAACTCTCAGAAAATTGGTGGATTTTTTGACTGATTTAATCGGAAGACAGGGAACAATTAAGTCCTTCTTTTAGTACAGCACTTGGCATCTACTAACAAAAATACCCACTTGGATCTACAAATGATCATCCAGTGGCTTTATTAAATTGGCTCTGAAACTTGTTTGCAACAGTGAAGACACAAATGAGTCAAAACTGGGGCAAACCAGAGCAGTCTCCTCCTATTGTCTCGGGATGCTTCAGTGGTCTCAAATGTACTCCCCAGAAATTGAGTTTCGAGTTGGAAATAATACCGTATCAGCTATAAATCCATTCCGCTGAATGGCTTGCAATGCCCTTGTGGATGCAGCATGTAACTTGTGAAGAGTACTTAGAACGGACCATGATTTTTCCTACATAAAATGCAGCCTAGCATTCCTTGATAGGGGTGCACATGTTATGAGCCTGTAGCTAGTGGAGGGAAACACTTTTCTCTCCTGGCACAGCCCCATTGAATCCATATTGCATGCCCTAATCTGGCTCGCTGCATGGCAGCACAAATCTTTCTGTTGTCATGGGACAGGAATGAATGAGCAAGGGAGCCAGCATTGCTACTTTTGTTAGCATTGTAGTGCCCTGGCCTGGTTCAAGCAAAATCTGAATGTGAGGTTCCACAACTGTTTGAGTTTTTTAAGAATGCTGGTCCTGCTCAAGAGCCACATGTGTTTCATCCATCTCCCTTTACAGCTGAAAAAACAATGCTCCTGATGGTAAGATCTAGCTATTGAGATGTGCCTCTGCCCAAATTAAGGTTCAAACAAGATCATATGCAGAAGTCGATAATACAGATTTTATTTAACGTGGAATGTCATGAAGAAAGGTAGAAATAAACGGAAAAGAGAGCAGAAAGAGATCAGGTGGAAGATAGTCACCAGGTGTAGATCCAATGGTGTCCTTTGGATCCTTCTTCACCCTGGACCTCTCAGTAATGGGACTCTCCAGGTGTCCAGGTCTTTTCGTTAGTCATACATACTAGCAAAGAAACAAATTACTCTTTTTTAATTAATTGGCTATACAGTTCTACTATTCTATTGGTTAATTGATTCTCTTGCTTCTAATGCTAATTAGTCCTTGTACTCAGTCTTCCTCTTTGAGTCAGTGGTCGCAATCTCCCCCTGCCGGAATTGCATTTTACCAAGTCCAAACTAATTTCAGCACAGCTGCTGAGCTGGCTTTCCTTGTGGCCCATAAATTCTGCAGTTGTGTGCATCATCGGTGATACATTGTTCTCCCCCAGCTTTGTTAACCTCCCCCTAGATCTGAGATAACACTCAGACAATAGCGCCCCTTTTATCTTAGCTCAGGTTCCTGCTGTGGTGGCTTATCTTACAGTCCAAGTTCCAAGTATCCAGGGAGGCATTTTCAGACAATTTCAGTGGTTGGTGGTGGTCGCAGATTTGAGCTGTCCCAGAACTTGGGGTGATCTTTGTTTGACCAGTGATACGCGTACAAGCAGTTGCTTCTTTCCACACATTTCCACAGTGGGAAGTTTTGTCTGGATGCATTACCCAGAATGAGCTAACCAGGTCTCACCTCTGTCAGGCCTGGAGTTAGCACTGCCCTGTCACTCCCTTATCTGATGGCAAAGTCCTTCTGTGGTTGCAAGTGTTTGAGACAGACAACTGTGCCTTTTTAACTCCTTACTCCTTGAAAGGAGCAGATAAAAATATGGGATCTGCTCACTCACTATCCTCACAGTTATCATGATGATGATTATTAAACCCTTCCCAATTTAAGTCATATGTTTTCACCTCCCTATGCTTGCTCCATTAAAAAGAAATACGAACTTCATAGAATTACTTTGCTGAATATAAACCTTGATACTTGAGATCTTTTGCTTAAATTCACGATCCTGAGGTTGAGTAAATCTGGGTTAAAACTGATTTGTGTAGCAGTCATCAGTCCAGGATTATAACAAAAGCAAGTTTACCCTCCCACGGTGGCAGAAGAAATCTGTGACTTAAGGCTAGACAGCATAAGTAATTCTAGAAAAGAAAATTCATTAAGATTCTGAGAGTTGTGGGCAATTTTTCCTTTTCCCCCCCCACCTTTTTCCTATCCAGCACTAGAAATTCTAAGTGATTTCCTGAACAGGTAGCTCACAATATACTGTTGGTGAAAAGGCAAATGAAACATTTGGTTTATGTTAGTATGTTTCCTTATTTCTTGCCTCTCCTTATCTTCTGTATTTTCAACTCAAGCTGACTTAAAAACCCTGGTTAATGCTACTGATCTGGTTCAGTGGCTCCAGGTTTAATCTTCGGTGGTGGTGTCCTCTTCCCATCCTTGTGCTGCTTCTCATGTTGCTTCACTGCAGTAGTGCATTTGGTCAGTGAAGCAGAACAGGGGATGAAAGTGAAGCTTGGGAGAGCAGGAAAAATACATCCATGTCTGAATTGGTTTGCCAGTCTCCTATGTCTGTAGCTGTCTCCCAAACACATGCAATGACTGACTCAGACGCCTGTGTTGACCTTGATAAAAGGAACAGAACATAATGATGCCTTACTTGTCCAAAATAAGGGAACAACGTGTATTAAAGAAGTAGAGAAAAGAATGTATAAGTTGACACACAGGATGCTCCATGTAGCTGGAACCAGAGGATAGATAATGAGGAATACAGTGAGTTTTGTGGTAGTTACGTAACAGAAGGCAACAGTGCATGCCTCAATAGAAATTCAAGGAAAGGTCACCTTTTAACACTGGGTGCTCTCAGTGAATACAATCACCAGAGACTCCTTCAGAGGACCCTGTAGGAACATAAAAGGACTCCTACTAAAGAGGTGGATGCATGCAAATTAGTTCTAGGAAAAGTGATATGTATGTATTAGCCAGTACATTGTAATCAATATGTATGATCATGGTGGAATAAATATCTTCTTGTAAAGTTTCCCAACACATCACATTAGAGGAAATAGCCTCTGTGTATCTAGCATGATGCAGAAAAAAAAGCCTGTTTTTTAATACTTCAAATTAGAAGTATTAGAAAGTATCCTCCCTAGCTGATCAGCCCAGAGCGCCGTGCTTTGTCAGGGTCAAGAATGAGCAGTGAGGGAACAGGGAGGGAGAGGGTGGTTTGTAATTGGTGCTGTTGAAAAATGTAAGAAATAGTCTTTATTGGAAAGTGTATAGCTTGAGTATAAGGAGATGTGCTCACTCTTGACTATGTTAATTGATTTGCCTAATTACAGGAGAAATTCAGTACTTGCAGTTTTGCTAGCTACTTGACTTACCAGAACTTAATTTCTCAATTATCCTTGCAGATGATGGTATTAAAAAAGTTACAAAAGTTGTAGGCAAAAAAATGGAATTTGTATATCAAAGGAAGCTGCACAAATGTGTATTGAAATGCAGACTGGTAAAATGACTCTTAGAGTAAAATCAGTCTTAACATCGTAGCTGTTCAGATGAAAGTGAAATGCCTTTGATAACAAATTGAAAACTGCTTGCTGATTTTCCAGAATGAAGAATTGCTTTAGTAAAATGGGTAGACATTTATTAGAGTACTGGTTATACTGAATTTCCATTTAAATCTTGAGCATCTGTTGGAAGAATCTTATGAAAAAGTTATCTAAATCTTGCATGAAGCACTTAGAGTAAGGAATTCTTCTGCAGAAAGTGAAATAATTAATAGTTTCTGCACTTTTACATTTTATTGTAAAAATGAAACAAACTAATTTAAGCCCATGCTGGTTTAGTTAAATATGCAAGTGGTGAGTTGCATATGGGTGTTGAATTCATTGGGTTAAACAGATCTTTTTTAAGGCCTAAATCTATGTCTCCTCTCAAACTGGAGCTGAAGGTCTAGAATCTGTGTCAGTGTAGGCTTGCATTACTATTCTACGGTAGGCTTTTTGCATGTGACTTCCATGTCCTAAATTATTATTTCAGCCTAACTTAGTTTCAATTGCTTCCTTTTTTGGTCATAATGACTATGGTAATTTTCTTCAAGCAAGATGTCAGTGCCTAGCATTTTAGAGATTTTTCTTGGATGTTAAAAACAAGCCTCCGTGCTAATAAGACGTTATTATTTTCTGCAGCTAGAAAAGGTGTTTGTTCAAAAATGTTTATATAGATCTTTTCCATTTCAACCTAATCTACTCACCGCTCAATCCCAAGTTTTGAACTTCTCTTGGTCCTGTCCGTTCTGATAAGACTAATAGTTTAACCCTTTGTGGTACTGGTTCTCAGCTTTTTTCAACCTGAAGCCTGTTTCTGAAGTATGTTTCTGTCTTAGAATACCCCATTTTGTCTTGCAGAGGAGAGGAGGGAGAGAGTCTTGCTTATTTATTCTTAAGTTTTTCCTGTTTTCCGTTGCTTAATGTGAAGGCAGTCATGGTATTAATACAGTCTGTTCTTCCTCTCTGCAACTCACCTCATTAATTTTGAATGTGTTACGTTTGTGTTCTCATATGACCTGGGTGAATGTCAGTCACATCACGCTGCTGGCATGTATGTGTGTGTGTATGTAATACCACTCAGTGTCACTTATTAATATTCCACACTGAAAAGTGTTTACTTTAATCCATTCTATAGCGACATCATCAGTGGGAATACATTCCCTTTATAGTAAAAGAATTATTTTTTCACAAGATTAAGCCAAGTTCTTTAAGTCATTGAAACAAGAAAGTTTAACCTTGGTTGATAGAATATGTCGTTAGGGAAGAACAGGTAACCGTTACTTAAGAGATGAGAATTTGCTTTTTCTTTCTCACACCGTATTGACAGGAAAGTATTAAAACATCCTTTCAAAAATATTTATCCTTGCAAGTTGTCTTTGAAGTTGTTTAATATATCTTAGTTTGTGCAAGCATAATCAGATTTTTTTTTTCCCCCCCAGTCGGTGTTATCCGCTGTCCAATTTGTGGTCAGGAATGTGCAGAGAGACACATCATAGATAACTTTTTTGTGAAGGATACCACAGAGGTTCCCAGTAGCACAGTAGAGAAATCAAATCAGGTAAGTGCATTAACATGTAATCAAGTTAACACCTTTTGGATGTGTGTGCATATCCTTGGCTTCTTGCTGTGTGGCCTTTTTGCTCTTCTTATGCAGGCAGAACTTCAAGTACTTAGACATCACATGGCTTAGCTACTTTAGAAATTTAATTAAATATATGAAAATGCATGTGAAGAAGGTGGTTATCTTACTCTAAACTATTTTTAATTGTTGATACAAACTTGCATCTTAATAGCAAAAGATAAAAGTAAGGAATAAGAATTAGAATGG
>VWYI01022067.1:0-10036 GCA_013399455.1 Anthoscopus minutus
TAAATATAAATATAAATATAAATACATATGAGTATTTCTCCTTGGTGCAGCCAAACCTGGGTGGTAAGAGAGGAAATCACAACATTACAGCTTAGCAAGGCCCAAAAGGACAATGACACCAGGCCCCAGAGGAACCCTCTGCTGTAAGAATGGTAATTTTGCTCCTTTAATCTCTGTGGATGTTCAGTATCTCTCTTAGAAGCATCCTGGGACCCCATCTGGTGCTGCTGGATGTTGGGTAGATGAGCAATTATATCCTGATGGAAGGAACAAAGGTGGAATCTGTTATCAAAGGTGGAAGCAGATAAATAATATCTCCTCTATTCATTAGGTACTCTGGGCTCAGCACAACCCTTCTGCAACAAGGTGAAGGAATATTGGCAAAAAGAAATATTGGCAAAAAGTGTTGAGGGAAAGCAATCAGACCCTCTGAGTGCTCTGAAGGGTCAGAGGAGAGGCCTCCAGAACACTTTGTTACTGATTGGGAACACGAGCCCAAAAATGCCCTGTGCAGGTCCTTTACAATGGATGTTTGTCCTGCTAATTATTTTATTAGATTTCATTGGAACAAAATGATCCTTAAAGGTTTTGCTGCTGCTTTGTGTGAGGATTTTTCATACTTTGTGCGAGGCTTTTATGCAATTTTCAGATAATTTCATGGCATTTTAGAATATTTTTAATAAATCCTAGACAGCGTTGCAAAGTGTAAATAAAATTCTTAGCGAATGTACTGCAGTGCTTATTTTAAAGCTGGTGCAGAGTAAAATGAGATAAATGGAGTAGGGTGGGGCTCTGGCTTGGACTGCAGGGCCTTTTTCTTGGAACTGAGAAAATAAAGAAGGGCATTCAAGGCCTGAGAGGGTTTCAAGGACCTGGAGAAATGGTTTGATGGCAGTACCAATATAACAGAGTTATTACTTGCCTTCCTGTTTCACCCAAGAGCTGCTCTCCCCCCTTCCCTCTGTTCACATCTTTGCAGAGCCCCAGGAAAAATCAATCCCCTTCCCCCCACTGTATTTTCTCTCTATCAGAACACCCTGCTCAAGTTGCCAAGAGCTGCTCTCTGCCCCTTCTCCTTCAGAAAGATTTTCTGGATGTTTCTGTGCTTTTGAAGCCCCTGGACCTGAGATTCCCATCACACCACACAGCAAGAGGGACACTGAGGGAACATTGATGCAGAGGTTGTTCCAAGGCTGTTGTTCTTTTGGGTTTTTTGTTTTATTTTTGCCAGCAGGAATAACAGTCTGTATTTTTGTCACATTTTGCATTTCCATTCTCAGAGGCTCTGTCACGTTGTAGGGAACACTGGTAAGGAAAAAATTGCATCATTATTATTATTTTCTGTCCTCTTTCCATAGAACTTTTATGGCAGTGGAAAGAGATGAGGTATCATGACAGAGCCTTGTACTTGAGATCTGTTTTCCTTGAAAGTTTAAAAAAAAAAAGAAAGTGAAGGCGAAAATCATTTTAATACAACAGTTAAAGTACAAAGTAGCAAGAAATATTCTGCTAAATTTTTCAGGATAGTCCCTAAGAGCTGATACAGAAGCAGAAATGAATACCAAATAACACTACTCTTTGCCTCAAGTTATTATTTTACAACTCTTGCACAGAATTAATAGAAAGCCACCACAATTACACTGAGCCCCAGGGAACTGTCCAATAATTCCTTTATAATGCCTTAAATCCATATGCATTTAAAAATTCCTTTATAGCTTGAATTAGTCAATTTTCCTCATATAACCTCAGAATACTTAAGAGCTGAGCATAACCATGAATCTGCAAATGAAATTATTTTCTTTGCAACTTTTGTTTTCTTCTCTCCATGTTCTTCTCAAGCTCCCCATGATCTGGTGATAATTTTTAACCTAAATGCCATCATCAGGCCTGCAAATGGCTAAAGCCCAGCAGGGAAGGTAGGAGAGCAAATATTTAACAGCAGAGGAAGCAATCAAATGTTCATCCTGACCGATTTGGCCAACATGAAAAATTCATTTAGAGAAAAATCCTCTTCAGAACTATCCAGTCCTCAGGAATGCTCCTCACTGGCAATGCTTTGTGGAATGAGCACTACAAGATATTTAGTGAGTGGCCAGATCTGTTGGTGTATTTAAGAACAGCCGTTCTGAGGATGTCAAAGTTCTCAGCTTAGCAGAGCGTGGATCTCGTGTGCCGTGGGATGAGCAGAGGGAAGCTGCTCCAGGCTGGGATGGAAAATGGGCAGGGCTGGGTGTCTGACTCTGACATCCAATTAAGATCTGCTGCAGCAGCAGGGACACAGCAGTGACCAGCTCTGTGTGCTCTGCTGCCCAGCCACTGCACAGACACACCTGCCTGAGGACAGCCAGGGGCAGGAGAGCTGGTTTAAAATAAGAATGTTCCTTCATTTGGTACAAAAATGTGAGCTCCAAATGTCCGTGGATGTATTTCCAAAGACAGGGAAATAATTAATACTGAGACCTCAGATGACTCCAGATAAAACCTTCTGAATTATGGATGCCACAAATTTTACTCAGGGGGACTAGAAAGAATATAAGCCAACCTGAAGGAATTTCAGCAGCAGACAAACCCCAGGAGAGAGATGGTTCACCATGAAGTGCTTTTCCCTAAAGATTTCTTTTCCTTGTCTGTAGTGTCTGAGCCTGAAGTGTCCCTATTGCTCTTTCAGACTTGTAGGGAGAGTTTATAAAGAGAAAGAATGTTTCTGCTCTGGTGTGACTTGAAAGCCACAACATTTCCAGATTTACACGTGCCGGGGTAGTCTGGAATTTTTTGAGCAGTTTCAATTTTTTTGAATTAGTGTTTTATGACACATAAGAAAAACATATGGTACTTTACAGTAAAAACATATCCAATCTTCTCTCTTGCTATACAACATTGTAACATTCCTATTTCCTCCGTTTTTCTCCTCAGTACTACACCTTTTATCTTTGTCTTTTGTTCAGTTTCCTGGGCTGCATCTAGACAATGGTTGGCAGGAATTTAGGGGCAGAGTCCCCTGTGCCCTGCTGAGGTGAGCCCCCACCTGCAGAGCTGCCCCAGCCCTGGGAGCAGCCCAGGGAGGAGCTGGAGCTGCTGGAGAGAGCCCAGAGGAGGCTCCAGGATGAGCAGAGGGCTGGAGCAGCTGTGCTGGCAGGAAAGGCTGGCAGAGCTGGGATTGTTGAGGCTGGACAGGAGAAGCTTTGGGCTGAGCTCAGGGTGGCCTTGCAGGGCCTGCAGGAGCCCCAGGAAGCATGGAGAGAGACAATTGCCAAGGGCTGCAGGGCCAGGAGCCAGGGAATGGCTGCCAGTGGCAGAGGGCAGGGCTGGCTGGGATCTTGGGCAGGAATTGTTCCCTGGCAGGGTGGGCAGGGGCTGCCATGGAATTGCCAGAGCAGCTGGGGCTGCCCCTGCATCCCTGGCAGTGCCCAAGGCCAGCTTGGACATTGGGGCTGGGAGCACCTGGGACACTGGCAGGGGGCCCTGCCATGCCTGGGCTGGGATGGGATGGGATTTAAGGCCAGTCTATGATTCTGTGATTTTAACCTTTCTATGATCACCCAGGAGTCAGTGGTGCAGCAGTGCTGCCCTGTGTGAACACACCACCACCTGTGCAGGAAGGGAATCAGGCCTTGAAGAGCTGGTCCTAAAGCCTGACTCTCATCTCCTCAGTCCAGAGCACTGATTATTCACTCTCAGAAAACATTTCTAATGACAAACTTCCAGTTCAACATTTTACACTGGTGTCAAGTGCCACCCATTTGTAACAAAGTGCAGATTCTTAAAATGCAAAATTCAAAAGCAAAAGCTCTGAAGCACTTGGAAAACTCCAAGCAATGTGCTTGGGGGAGTCATTTATTTTGAAAATATCCAGCTATCCTCGAGTTTTCCTTCTTTTATGAGGTGTGCCAAGAGCAGAATAGGAAGGCTGGTTTTCCCACAATATTCATTTTCCTTATCTCATGGTCTGTTGTTACAGTTATTGCTGGAGAAGCAGTTTTATACCAAATATTAAGCTAGAGATGTAAGTGATACAGCTAATTATTGTTGATTCAATACTGTCTGTGTAGGTTGATAACATTTATTTCCAACTTAACTCCCTAAATCTTTGGTCAAATTTGAATTACAAGCAACCAGAAAACGTATGATTTTATTATTGTTGTTGTTTCGGTTGTTTCAGCAGAAATTAGCCGATGCATGCAATCAAAAGAACAGAAAGAACATTGCTATTATTAAATGAAAAAACAGTTTATTCTTTGTGGCAAAGGCCAGGTTTGAAGGGGAGAACGAAATTCTAAAGCAGGAATTCATTATGCAAGAAAGCAAGAATTTTATTGTCTCCGTGATGCACTGACAGGGGCCTAGAAAAGCTGTGAACTTATTTATGCAATAATTAACAAAGAAAATTTGTCTTAGGCAAGAAGATGATTGACAGCTTTCCCAGTCCTGGGTATATAACATTTTGAAGAGCATTTTCTTGGCATTCTCTGAGCTTTTAATGAACTTATCTTTACCTTTTCTCTATAAGTGAGAAGGACAAAAACTGGGTTTTTTCTTCCCAAATGAAAACCAAGACTCTCACAAAGTCATTTGATTCTAGAAGCTTGGACTTTTCAAAAACATATTAAATTTTGATAGCACTGCTAATATTCTTTGGCTAAGCTAAAAATCTTTGTGAAAATTAAATTCCAAATCTCAGGGATGAGCTAACCAAGAGCTGAATTATGAATGAAGTAAAAATTTCTGGTTTTCTAGTTAGGAACTGTAATTGTCTATAGGCTACACTGGGCTTGTTGAAACAGATTATTTCCTGTTACTTCCACCTTTATATATATTTTCCCTTATTTTTATTATCTCCAGATCACCCACTAAATCATCCACTTCTAAAATAGAAGCTGCAGTCAGGCTACCATTATTTCCAAATTTTCAGTGTCCCTTTGCATTCCTATGGCCCACAGCAGAGCCAAGCTGGGTTTTCCAGTCCCATCCTTCCCAGGGCAAAGTGGGATTTGATTCCATGCTGCATCTAAGTTGTTTAGGTGCAAAGCTTTTAGATAAAACACTTTCCCAGATTTCCAGGACACTGCTTTCCACAGATCCCAACCCATGATCCCATGGCAACATCTTCTGAAGGGGAAATTTGTGACTCTGGATGATTTTTGGTATGAGATACATTTTGGAATGAGATGGTCCTCAGAGGGCAAATATATGCCCAGGGGGTTGTAAATTATAATTAATTTAAACATGTGCAGAAATTTAATATTGAAAGCTGAAATCGGGTCAGATTTTAAAGACCAGATTTTGAGGACCATGGTCAAAAATGCCAGTTAAGTGGTTTAAGCCTTTAATGAGACATCATTTTCTCATCACACACAAATAGTAAGCATTTTTTCAATTGTGGGACAGGGAGAATTGCCTCCTTAACTACCCTGGAAGTCTTCAAATCCAGCTTGGAGCAACCAGGGACAGTGGGAGGTGTCCCTGCCCATGGCAGAGGGTGGCACTGGATGATCTTTAAGTTCTCTCTCAGCCCAGACCATTCCATGATTCTGTTTGGGGCTTGGTTTCATAATTTTAATGCTCTTCTAATGCTCTTCTACACTTATTTAACACCCACTTAAATCTCCCAGAGGTGTTAACAAATTTCTTCAGCTGGAGAAGTGGACATTGTGCAGTGCTGGAAGAGCAGTTTCCACCTGTAAAGAGCAGGAAGTTCATGCTCACTCAGGATAAAAAAAAAAAGTCATTAAAAATGTCTAATCAGTTGTCTCCACAGAGAGCAGATGAGTCAAATTCAAGGGTGGAAAAAAAGGATCAATATTTCTGAAAGCTGTAGAAACCTTTCTGTCCTGGATCAGCCGTATTAAGCAGAGAAGAGACCATAATGGATTTTAGTTCTAGGAAATAGAATGTAGGGGACAGCAAAAAATGCTGTTCAACAGCTAAGGGAAAAACAATCCAGAAAAAAATAAGCATTTGGGATGTACAAGTACAGCTGTTAAACAGGTAATGCCATAAAATATCGGATTTTTAAAACCTTAGACTTTGAAAATTGTTTGCAAAGGCGTCCGGAATCAATGACTGGAAAATAACATAGAACATGGCAAGATAAACTACTTGATGTGAAAGAGAAATATCCAACTTCATTGGAAAAAGGGCCCAGTTGCACTTTCCAATATAAACAATAAGAGAAAGGTTTTATCAGGGTATTTTAGACAGATGTCTTTTAATTGCCTTTTAATCAGGTATTCAATTAATCCCGAAAGCTGGCCTCTGTTCTCCCTGTATTTGTTACCTGCCTTCACTGCTCTTCAAACATTTGACAGTGGATAACAGGGACAAGATTACCCCCGTTAAAGGCAAATAATGCCTGGAAGTGTGTGCACAGCTCACATTAATTCAAAGTGTGTTATTGCTGAGTGACTGCCCATACTCACAGCTCAGCCTCTTCTAACTTTATTTACCACGACTCCTTTCACCATAAAATATCTTGAACTACACGGAGGAGAAAACCAAAAAGACTCCAGTGAGAGTCGTTGCCAACAGTGAGAGAGCTGTTAAAATATAAACCAACAGGAAGGCAGAGATCTGCAAATCTGTCCTCACTGAGGGAGTCCAGCACTGTTTTCAGAGCCAGGGATGGCACTGATTGCACAGTGGGGCTGTTCTGCTCCTCAAAATCAGTCAACCCCCAACTTCAGCATTACTCCCTTTGCAGTTCCTGCCCAGGAATGTCTCACAGGCTTCTCTCTCTGCAGGAAAAGGAGGACACAGCTGTGTTCACCTGCTGATCCTCACTGTTAGCACTGCACTGAAATTCTGCCATGTAATGAGAGATTGCTTTCTTCCTAAATAATTCCCCTATCTCCCTTCTTCAAACATTTGCCAGCTTGCAGAACCTCTCTCTAATCACCCTGTTGGATTTCATAATCCACATCAGCATTCAGGGCCTCCAGTCCTGCTTGTTCTTTGCTGAACTCCCCCCACATCATTCCTCACGCTCCATAAGTGCATTTATTAATCCACATACCTGTAAGAAAGTGCAAAAAAGAAAAGTTCATCCAAAATAAAACCTTGTGCTCCTTCATGGCAAGAAGAGGTGATTCCAGCACAGCTGGTGATGAACTACCTCAGATAGGTGCACTTCTCCTTGCCCCCTGACACCACTGAGGTGCTGAGGCACCTCACATCCTCAGTGCAGGAGAGCCCTGGAGGGGCTGGAGTGTGGCCAGGCCAGGGCAGGGAGCTGGGAAGGGGCTCAGGCTGCAGCAAAGGAGGCTCAGGGGCCCTTGTGGCTCTGCACAGCTCCTGGCAGGAGGGGCAGCCGGGGGGGTCGGGCTCTGCTGGCAGGGAACAGGGACAGGAGCAGAGGGAACGGCCTCAGGCTGGGCCAGGGCAGGCTCAGGGTGGGCAGCAGCAGGAATTTGCCCATGGAAAGGGAGCTCAGGCCTTGGCAGGGGCTGCCCAGGGAGGTTTGCAGTGCCCAGCCCTGGAGGTGGCACCTGCAGGTGGCACTCAGGGCTCTGGGCTGGGGACAAGGTGGGCATGGGGCATAGTTGGGACTCTGTGATATTGGAAATCTCTTCCAGCTTTAAGGATTCTGGGATTCCAGGAGCTGGGAGGTCAGATCTGACCTCAGATCTTGCCTGACTCCAAGTGTCTGCCCATGTCTTCAGGCAGCTCACACTTCACACAGGGAGCAAAGGGAAGCTCCATTCTCCTCTGACTGCCTGAGGATGAGTGATGGGGAGATGATTATGCTTCCAAATCATGACACTTTCAATTACCATTTTCCTTCATTCACAAGAGCTAAATCACACAATGATTGTCACTCTCTGACATATTTATCATTGTCAGGCTGAGCCTGCTCCCTCTACATCACAGGATTCCTCTGTTTCTCCTGAGATCCTACACAATGAAGTCATGTCATGTGTCATGAAACATTTCCTCACCTACCTGCAAACCAAAGGACAACAAACAACATCATTCCCTGTCCTTAGAAATGGCACATTTTTGTTGAGGTTTAAAACCTATACTTTCACTCGACAGTTTGGGTGGCAGTTTCAACTTCTTCTTCTTCTGCTCTGTGTTTTTGTATTGTTTGAGTAGTTCTTTTAATGACAGGTAAAGAATAATTTCCTCTGAGATCTCCTTGTGTACTGGCAAATTTTCTTTTTTGTTGTTTTTTGGGGGGTTTTTTGGGTATTTTTGGTTTTGTTTTTTAATAAAGCAGAACAGAACTATCTCCAGACCTCCTGCTAAGTTAGCTTCCTATGGCATATTGCTCTTGCATGCAGTTGAGTGTCTTTTTGGTGATAACATTATTATTTAGGGGAGTATTACTATTTAAAGCACAAGTAGCTCATGCTGGTGCACTAATTTGTGGGTGAAGGCTGTGTATTTTTAGAATCCATTCAATCATGTGTGCTGGGCTGTAATGTTTCAAAGTGAAATCTTGAAAAGCACTATACAAACCCCCTGAAAGTGAACAGAAAAACTCCTACTGTTTCTCTGCCTCCTAATTTTATCAGGTGCCCATGATCATAAAATGAAAAGGAAAGGGAGAGGTTCATGAATTTTTGCTGTTAAATTATTTCTTTATCCCAATAATTTTGAGTGGGTATGGTGTGACCTCACTTATTGCTAGTCAGGTGTATCAGGAAACAAGAGTTTATCCAGAAAAGTTGTGGATTTCCTGTAAAACTTTAAGGCCAGGATGGCTCTCCATGAAACATTTCACCCCTGCAGGCTCCTATTTTGAACACTCTAACTCCAATCAAATCCTTCTCTTCTCCTTCCCTCCCACTTCCACTTCCAAAGCCTTGACAAAAGATTTTATGGATCTACATCTTCCCACTCAGCAGCAGCAGGCCTGGAAATTCTTCTTAAATGTTATTGAAACTGGTCAGGAATTAATTTCCTTTAATTTTTTTTTTAATTGAATGAGTGATAAACAGACCCTATAACAGAATTTCTCTAAAAAAAAAACAGATTAAAAATCCAAGGCCTATCACTAAACTTGATAAAGCCCTTTCTAACAATCCTTGCAATGCACTTCTCTTTTTCCCATGGGATAAAACAGTCATAGCAAACAAATTTAATAATTGAAGAATAAGAGTTGGAGAAAAAGTTACCAAATGATACAAAATTTATCATGTACAAATGAAAATGAGGGGTGGAAATGTGCAGTTTTAAGTTCAGTTGTGCTTTTTAATTTTAAGGAACTTTTTTCAAACTTCCTTAGGAAGAGAAGAGGCAAACCAGAGTGGCAAAACCAAATTTTTAAGAAAAAGAAGATATATAGAGAAGGGGGCTGGGGGAAACTCATTTTTATCAAAGATTATAATTTCAAATTGAGCCTGCATTGTGTGTTACTATAGAAACTCCCATTTTGTGGCATGTTTGTGGGGAAAAAGTCAAAAATTGCATTTTAATGAAGTCAGATCATACATGGGCTTTCCTTGGGAAAGCCAAATAAAAGAGAAGTTTCTCTCCAAAATTGGGTAATTACCCCAAATAAGGTGAGCTAATTAAGGTCACAGGTAAGGGATATTAAATCCTGAAGTGCCAATATCTTATGTTCATATTTCCACACCAGTCCCTGCCTTCCAGATTATGTATTAGATACTGCAAGAGCCTGATGGATTGAGAGGCTTGTTGCCATGGCAATATTTGCTGCTTTGCTGGTACTCCCTACAGAAAGTAAAGGAATTTTTTTTTCCCCTACTCAGTTAGACAAATTGGCTAAATATAGCCAGGAATGTTGGGGAACTGAAACAGCAAATTCTGCTGGGGGGAGGATCAGGGGAAGGACTGGCATTTATGAGTGTTGAGGAATGACAATGGGATGTGGATCAGTGAGGAATGAGAGGAATGGGGAAACAGGGACAGAGGGAAAGAGAGAAAGGGAGAAAAGGAGAGGGAAGGATGGGGGAAACTAGAGAAGGTAGGAAAGAAGGAAGGCAGTGCGGAAGGCAGGAAGGCAGGAAGGAAGGAAGGAAGGAAGGCAGGAAAGGAAGGCAGGAAGGAAGGAAGGCGGAAGGAAGGCAGGAAAGGC
>VWYI01022067.1:17782-74443 GCA_013399455.1 Anthoscopus minutus
CTTCCTTCCTTCCTTCCTTCCTTCCTTCCTTCCTTCCTTCCTTCCTTTCCTTCCTTTCCTTCCTTCCGCACTTCCTCCCTTCCGCACTTCCGCACCTCCGCGCTTCCGTGCTTCCTTCCGCACTTCCCTCCTTCCTTTTTTCCCACCATGCCTGGTTCTGCTCCTGGGGTGGCATTACTCATTTCTCAGGGTGCCTGGGCAGGATGGCCCCAGTGCTCCACCAGCTGAGCTTCCTGAGGGAAAACAACCCTCTCCCATGGTTTTCCATCTGTGTGTTCCCTCCTGCACCAAGGGAGCCCACAGAGCTCCATGATGTGCCCACACTCTTCCCTAAGGACAAGTGCAGAAATTCCAGTTGGCTCAGGATGGATTTTGCCCTCAGCTGGAACATACAAACTGAATCATTGCCTCTTCCCTCTTCCAGTGCTTTTCACACAGGAGGGAGCCACATCTCCCACCACCACTCAGAATTTGATGTCTCAAACCTCTGCTCTCTTTGTCTTCTCCTTGGTTCTCTTGCTGAGAGCTCCTTGTCACACCACAGACAAGATTGGAGGTGAAAAGGCCAAGAGAATCCTCCATTCTCCCACCACAAAAATTCCAGGTTTTCCAAAGAAAACAGAATGTCTGTTGATATCAGTAGCAAACAAAAACTTAAATTCTTTTTTAAAAAAACCTGCCTGAAAGTAAACCCCAGAAAAAACCTGGAAAATAAATATTCTCTTCAGCAGAAATAACACAGCAGATAAAAGGTGCTGCTTAAATCAAAGGTTCTTCAGGAGCTGTTGCAAGGCCTATAAGAAAGAACTACAGGTCTATCAAAAGCCTCTCTTCCCACAGGGAATTTGGTTTTGGAGCTCAGGAGCAGGTTTCTGGTCACTGATGGTGAAGTCAGTGCAACAGTAAATCAAAATCCATTATAATTTCTATTACAAGTTCAGAGCTATGATATGGGAATCAATTAACAGAGAAAATAAAATCATATATAAATAAATTTCTAAAAATTCAGAGCACATTCTCATTTGGATGGTTACCTTGGATTCCTCAGCAGGGCTACAACTCATTTACCTCTGGAAGGCAAAAAATTCCCCTGCAGGACAAAAAAACTGTGCCTCCAACCCTGTGCTATCTGCAGTATTGGCAGTAATTTGGGTCAGAGGTGTTTTGGACACCTTTGCCTGTAGATCTTGTTCAGGGACCATTTTAATCCTACAAACCAGGCAAGTTAAAAAAAAATCCTTCAGCAATATTGCACAAAATGCACACAGGGAGTTGAAACAACCAAGAAAAGAAAAAAGGGGGAATGTTGCTAATAATCCATTAAATTAAGAAAAAACAAGAAAAAAAAAAGCAAATTGAAGTACATCAAACAACAGCATTCATGAACTGAAAGCCACAACATTTCACATGACAACTGGAATGCCTCTGGGCACCTGGTGTTTCTCTTTGAAAATGCATTTGTGTTTTTCTTCAGGCTAAAATAGCCAAGTGCAGGCTGGATTTTGGCATTCCAGATTTCATGTGAAACCTTAATCCCTGGGGAGCAGATCATAGCATAAATCCACCTGCTTGTGAGATGCTTAATGATATTTCCTCCATCACGATTTTGTTGTTTTAATTTGTGTTGCCTGACTTAATGCCTACATCCCTAATAAAACAGTGGTTTAGAACTAATAATCTTTCCAGCCAACAAATATCCATGTTCCTGCAGCAATGGATCTTGAGCACCTCATTGTATTGGTTGTTGAAAATTGGACTTGAAAAATCTCAAAGTCATTTTGGCCTAACAATATTTTTTTTACAGTAAGAATAACCAGTCACTGGAAAAACATCCCCAGGGACATATCCCCCCCCCCGTCCCCATGGCTGGAGATTTTCCAGTAGCTGATTGGACAGGGTGGTAAATAACCTCAGTGGGTTCACTGAAGGCCAGATGGTCTTTTAAGGCCCATTCAAACCTATTTTGCAATTCTCTGAATGGTACTTGAAAATTGACTCTGCACCCAGAACAAAAAATGAAATAATAATTGTCAGTTGTAGAAGTGGATGGAAGGATGTGAGACAGAAAAGGCCAGGCTGGATGGGGCTTGGAGCAGCCTGGTCCAATGGAAGATGTCCCTGGGATAGAAGTGGATGAATTTTAGGATCCCTTTCCAACCCAAAGCATTCCATCATTTCTGTGTAGGAACACACCAACTTACTAAGGCTATTTATTTACCCTTTCTCTATTTGTAATTGCTCATTTAATTCCATAACTTCCATCTGAAATTAATCCTCCTAGGTAGAAGAAGTTCCTTTCTGGAGAAATGAAGGTCATGTAAGATCACAGCTCTGGTTATCAGGAACAAGCCAGGAAAATATCAATATATTTTTTTTATCTAATTAGCCATTATAGGCATTTTTATTTTTGCCTCCAGTATTCCAGGACAAACCTTAAAGTCCTCATCATGCAACAGGCTCAGCTGGTGTGGGTGGATCACGGAGCTTTGGGATGTATCTGCATTCCCTGTTGTGGCCATGATTCCTGCCAACATTCCCTGCTGGTTTTAAACCTGCTGGGTTAGACCTGGCTTGTAGTGAAAAACAGCCTGGAAGGTCAGACCAGGCACAAAAGCTGCCTGATCCCGTGGTGGATCTGGCAGAGAGTGGGAAAGGCTTGGCTTGGGCCAACAGGATGCTCCAAGATGTTCTCATCATCCTCAGGGGCTCTCCAAGAACTGAAAATCACAGCAGGGAATTTTCAGGGAATAATCAGCAGTCTCTGGGACATTTCAGGCTTAGTCTACCCCACCATCAATTAAGAAGCTGATAATTACTCAAGCATTTAGTCTGGGCTTAGCAGAGCCAGCCTTTCCCTTTCAGTGGCAGCAAAGGCAGGGTTTTGTGGATCCTCCTGGGAAGGTTCATCCCTCCCTTCACCCACCCACTTCCAGGTCCTTCAGGTCCCTCCTGGGATCATCTGCCTGGCTTAACTCTGTAGCAGACCAGGTGTGTTAGTTTGGTATTAACTGATATTTAGTAAGGAGGAAAGAAATTCTTTATGGAAATGATATTTTTTATGAGAGGAGTTGTTAAGAGGGTATTTTGTGTTTGAAAAAAATTTAATAGTTTAAAGTATTCTAAAGGTTTTATTCTGTTTCTTATTATTCTTTTAGTTCTAGTAATCAAATTCTCTTCATACCTTTTATGTTTTGAATCTGTTTTACCCTCCCCTAATCCATATCTCACAACAAGAAATAAAGAAGTGCACTAGTGATTTTAGCCAGCACTAAACCCACCACATTATTTAGTGTGTTAGCCAAAAAAAAACTCTAAGTAGCAAATCTAAACCACTACACCAGGATTAGCAATTCCCTCACATCTGGACCAGAAATCTTGGGAAAGGCATCCCAGAGGAGCACACATCTATTTTTAAGTGCAGTGTCTGAAGTGAACTCCCCATCCTGAGCTGTTCATGCTCTCACAGTTTTGACAGAATCCCAAGCAGCGACATCACTTGTTTGTAAAGCTGTCTGATATAAACTGTGGTGTTCTGTGCTCTCTGCAGGAATTGAAAATGCAGTCCCTGCCCCAGGGCACAGGATCAGAGAAACTAAAGCCACTTATGCAACCCAGAGCAGGAGATAATTTAGCAGAAATGCACTGGGATTTTATTTCTTATGCTCTTTATTGATTATTAACTCATTTTGGTAGCTGAAGGGAGCCAACAAGGAAGATGGAGAGAGAGAATTTCCAGGGGATGGAGTGACAGGACAAGGGGGAATGGCTTCACACTGAAAGGGAGTAGAGTTAGATGGGATATTAGGAAGAAATTTTTTGTTGTAAGGGTGCAGAGGCACTGGAACAGTTTTCCCAGAAAAGTTGTGGATTTCTCATCCCTGGAAGTGTCCAAGGCCAGGCTGGCCAGGGCTTGGAGCCTCCTGGGATAGTGGAAGGTGTCCCTGCCCATGGCAGGGAGTGGGACTGGATCATCTTTAAGGTCCCTTCCAACCCAGCCCATTCTGTGATTCCTGCAGGCATTCCAGACTTTCTGCCTGTTTTACACTGCAGTTACAGACCCAGGGAAATTATTTCCTTCCTGTCGACTGCCAGCCCTAAGCAGGACTGCAGGGAGCAGCCAGAAAACCTGGGAGAAATTCCTCTCTGCTTCAAGAACTAATCACAGGTATCTGACCCACTTCTTCCATTGACTGATTCTCCAGCTGGTCCCAAGCCAGTTTCACCAATTAGCACAAAATGAAAGCCTGGGCAGGGGGGATCAGGCACAGCAGGGACTCTCTAAAGCCCTCCCAGCTATCGACCAGCAACAGCAACATTTGCTGGAGCAGCTGCCACCCAGCTCTGGAGAGGTCAATCAATGAATCACTGCAGGAGTCCCAGGCCATTCCTTTTATTTTCAGCTGGCTGGGAAAAAAAAATCACCAGATCTCACAGGGAATCTGAACTTGGTATCAGTAATTTCCTCACCAGTGCCTCCCAATCTCTCCCAGTTAATCCATTTCCATAGCAGTAGGTATAAGAAGGGGTAAACACACTAATTTGTCTTCAAAGAACATTGCTACAGAGATGATCTGTTATTACACACTTCCAGGGTTGTTTAAAAATATTTCAAGAGTATTCCAGTACCTAAATGCCTTCCACACATCTCTGTATCAATATATTTTGAAGTTTGAAGGTGTTGCTACGTGTGAAAGTTTTCCAAGCCAAGAAATTCACTGATTAAAGCCAACAGAAAGAGACATGAATAGAAACAAAAGACTAAAGAGCCTGAAGCTTGAAGCTTTTGATAACACCTTAAGCTTTACTTAAATGTGCAAGAGTAAAATAAATTTTTTAAACAGTCGATAAAAAAAAAGTGTATTGCATAAGCCTGAACTTCCATTTCCATTTAGCATTTATACAGAGAGAAACTTTTCAGGCGATAGTAAGAACATGCAGGTGATAAGAACCTTTGAAATGCTCCTCCAAAAGCCAACTAGGAGTGCAATGAGAAGCCCAAATGCAGTGAAAGTGTGCCCTGGCCAATTTGTCCTGCTATCCAAAGAGGATGAAAGCAGATTTTGGCATGACAACCAGTCTTACCACAGGACACCACAGAGTGGATTAGGGACAGAATTATTTCCAGTTTTAAATCTGGTCTGATTCAAGCTCTTCATATTACTTAGCATTTATATTACTTAGCATTTGTATTCCTTAGATTCAATAATCCTTCTTTAGCTGTTTGTGGTCAAAAAGAAAATAGCCAATTTCCCAAGAATGTTTGGCAATAGGAGTTCAATTTACTTCATTTTGTTGCTGCTTAGAGGCACTGCCATATTATTTCAGCTCCTCAGAAACATTAGTTTTACCTTTCCAAAGCACTTCAGGGCAAGACTGCTGTTGCCTGAGGTGCAAACATGGGGTTTTATTTCCCAAAGAGCTGTGGGGCACGGCAGCAACCTGTGTTTGAGGGGCAACAAAGCCCTGGTTTCAATGGTCATGTGCCAGAGTCAAATATATCTGCTAATGAGACTTGCTGGAGAGCCCAAAAGATATTTAGGGAAAAGCTGGGAACAGATTTCTGTGCCTGGGGGCAGAAGTAGAGTTGTCTTCTGAGATACATCAGGTAACTGAGGCTGTTATCAGAAATACCTCAGGCCACCTTGAGTGCTCACTGCCAACTCCCCAAATAGTGTAAACATCCCAGTTATCCTGAGAGGAATCCTTGCCTCATCTGCACACCCAGGACGGGAAACCAAGGCAGCTTTGATCACTTGAGCCTAATCTCATTATTCTGCTCACACCTAAGGACTGCTGTGCCCTGCTTTACCCTCAGCAGCAGCTCCACATCTCACTTGGAAACACAGGGAACTGGTGGGATTGAGTTATTCCTGTGAAAATGGTACTTTCTCCACATGTGTTTCCCACCCGTAAGTGGGGGTTTTTTTATGACTGAGAAGAAAAACTGCGGTTTTAGTACAAAATCTGGTTCCACAGTTCATGTGCTGCTTGGATTTTGGGGCTCTCCACCCCTCCACTGGACTGAAAGCAGCCTGCTGTCCATTTGGCCTATAGGATGGGATTGAAAAACACCAGTGAACACTCAGTTCAGAAGCTTAATTTTGCTTGTCGTGATTAGGGCACGAACAGCAATTCTCCTCTTGGCTGTGTGCATGGCTCAGTTCAGACACCCAGAGCAGCTGTGGCTGCCCCACCCCTGGAAGTGTCCAAGCTGGACAGGGCTTGGAGCAGCCTGATTTAGTGGAAGGTGTCCTTTCCAACCCAAATTTTCCAATCGGGAAGGTTTCTCTGCGTATTGGCACTGGAGGCAGCTCCGAGCAGAAGGGGGAAGGCAAAGAGGAATCTCAGCTCCCCAGCACAACCACCGGAACCAAGTCCTGGCAGATCCCCTGGGGCCAGAGGTGCAGAGCTCTGTATTTGTGGCAGAAAAGGCCCTCAGGGATGTGCCAAACTGCCATTAACCACTCAGCACATCCACAGGAGCTGCTCTCCCTGCCTTCAGTCAGAAATGCCCTGGGGTGATCCTTTCATTGAATTCCCAAAGGCTGCTCAGGCACAGGGAGAGGTTTTTAATGTTCTTTTGCGGGGAGTGAGGGTTTTGAAGGCAACTCCGAAATAGCAGCGAGTCTCAGGGTGCAGAGCCAGCAGCCAATACAGCTCCATGGCAGCTGGCAGTCGCTGACAAGGGGATGTTATGTCGGGAAAATCCAGAATTTCTCTTGATTTATTAAAATATGAATATCGATCTGATATCGATATTCAACTGGGACGGACAAAAGACTCTCTAACAGTTGAAGTTAGAATGTTTATTACGGCCGGACACTGCATGGGATACGTCCCTAATATGCACTGTAAAGTTCACAGGGGAGTACAAAGCCTTTTATTCACACAAGCGTTGAATACGCAAATTAAAATGCATATTCATACCCCTGTCACCTCCCCTTCTCCGTTTTGTATGCTAATTGGCAGGAAGATTATTAAACATGTGTATTTTGTTCTTTAAAATGAGTCTGGGGTCTGTTCTGGGGTGGGGTCACTAGAAATGAGGAAGTAAAATTACTCTTCCTCATTGTGACCTTTTCACCTTTTCAATGCATGCGTGACAAATGAATATTTGGAAAACTTCTGCTTCCTCGTGCCTCAATGGACAGGATGTCTGCAGTTATCTTGTGTCCTTGGGGTATTCACTACATTTTGGTTTTCATTTACAAGCACAGCTTACATAGACACAAAACTGACAAGCAGGTGAGTTATTGGGTCTGAGACAGCTTATCTAAGATCACCTTCTGTTAACTGTTTACTTACTTCAGCAACTATAGTCTTTAATTTTCCTAAAAAAATTCTTAGTTTTTCAAAACTGATGTCTCACTCCTTCCCTCTCAAACATTCAAACAGCCTGACCCCCCTTCCTTCAACAGCTCAGTGCTTGAAGAGCCCAGGGTTCTGTTAGTGCCAGCTCATTGCAAGAAGCATTTCTGAAGGAAAGCAGAGGTTTTATCTCTTCTTGCTAGGACTGAGTGAAACCTGTGGCTCACACAAGCAGAGCTTTTGAAGCACCACACCAGCACTAAGGACAGAAAAGTCGAGATCCAAATCAAACCTCGCCCCCAAGCACCTCCTGCTCTTTGGCAGAGCAGCTCCTGCAGTTGAATTGGTGCCCACTAAATGTAAATAAAACTGATCTGTTAAGTTACAGCACCAAATGTATCAAGGAACCTGATGATCCTAGTAAAATGGGCATAAAATTCAGTATATGCCCTTGCTTGACATGAGAAGTAATATTAATACATCCATTTTATTTGATTTCAGTGTTCCAAATGGTTGAATTAACAGCATCTTGTACCTGGTTTTATTAGGAAAAGAGTAATACACATATGGGCATGAGTAAATGGATACAAGGATAGATTTACATGGACAGACAGACACAGAGTTTTTTCCAGAGATGGAAACAAAAGCCAAAGAAATGCCTGACAGTCCCTCTCTCTGAAGGAATTGGGCAAATTTCCCCAAATTTCCCTGACAAGAGATATCATGGGGACCTCAGATCCCTAGGAGTCTTTATCTGATGGTTATTACTGAAACACTGATTAAGCCACTGAGAAAAAAGGTCAGAAACATTATAGAAAAAAAGCCTTAGAAACAAAATGCAACCACTACATTTTGTGAGGGGGTTTTGGGTGTGTCATTTTTGTGACACTTTCCTGCTGGTTAAAAAAAATGAGAGAAAAACAAGAAGACCCTCAAACTGTGTCATATAACCATTAGTTATTTTTTCCTGTCTTCACCTTCCAAAACACAATTAGTCCTTTATTCCCATTACCTTCATCTATTTTAGTGATATATGATCCTCATATGCAGGGCAGTTTGGTGGCTTGTTTTCATTGCTGTCACTGAGATATTTTCCAATCCTTCCACTTCAAAATATCCCATTTTTCATTAAATGTCACTTGGATTGTGTCATCAAGAAGGCACTTTTAATAATCTGCATTTTAAAGCTAAATCAAGCTCGTGCAGATATTCCCTTTCCCTTCTATTTAGAGCCCTTATGGCTTTCCAGGCTGTAGCTTGGTCTCAAATATTCTCATGATCTTTGCAATGGGAACATAGGCGCTCAAACTGGAGATCAATCCTTGGGAATTACTTCATGAAAGGAGCAAACTCTTTCCCAGCAAGAGCCAGCAAATGAGAATTGAATCTGTAGTCCCCTAAATTCCTTTACAGGAATCAATTCTCCCCATTTTCCTGCCTCCATGAAGTATGGGCAAATAGAAAACTTTCCTGTAGTGCTATCAAACACTGCCTCCTTGGAAAATCCACCTGTGTTCCTTACTAAGGAATTGAATTTCAGCCTTTCCCTGACGTTTGCCAGCTGTTTCCCTTTGCCTAAAGTTTTCCAGGGGGCATTTAATGAAACATCAAAGCAAGCACTGACACCACCTAAGTCCCAGTGCTGTGTCAGGAAGCTTCTCTTCCAAGGCTTCTGCATAGGTTAAAATGTCCATTTTGGGAATCTGGATTAGGGAGCTCTGGAGAAAACTCTTTCCCTCCATTGCCAACAGAAAGAATTTGGGGAGATCGGCATTCAAGATGGTGAAGCCAAGGTTTGCTTTTATTTCTGTCACCCTTAGAGGTAAAAAGCTTTTAAAAATTATCTTATCCTTCCTTTTCAACTCCAGAACATTTGGAAAACTGTGGTCAAACATACAAAAAGCCCTATAGTTTACAGCTTCCTAGGCAGGATGTTCAGAGTTGTCCAGCCATTCATTTACTGTGACAGAAAAAGCTCCTTGTTCGGGAAGATAATAAAAGAAAGAAATTGAGTAGTTACATCTAATATATTGTCAAGTGAAAATAATTTCCTTTACTAAATAAACTCCAAAACCTTTAAATATGAAATTTGCTCCTAAGTGCCTTGGTAAGTACAAAACACAGACCTCGATGCTGTGCAAGCTCTGGTCAGGAAGAGCTGAAATATCCCTGGGTTATTAATCACATATCCCAAACTGAGATGAAAAATTAACTCTATCCCAGTCAAAACCAGTGCACAGAGCCACCACTGCACTTTGCTGTGGGCCAGTCAGAGGAGGGGAAGGGAAGGCTGGGAGGGAAATCCCAATCCTTGCAGGAAACAGGAATGCAGAGGGGGAACAGAGAGAGCCTGTTGAGCGTGGTGCACTCAGCCCACAGGATCTTCAGGATGTGTCATCTCCTAGTGGTGCTGAAAGTGGAATGTAATACAAGAATAGTTTTGAAAAACTGGAAAATATTTCTGTTAAAAGCCTTGTGGTACTTAGCATGTTTTGCAAATGCAGCGCAGCACACTCTGTGTGCTGGGATTCGTATCGCAGCGAATTCAGGTTTCTGTTCCAATTAATATCCAACTTCCCCCTCCACAGAGAGGAAGAGGCTCCTGAGGAAAGATTTGTGCTGAGAGCTCACCTAAATAATACAGAAGGAAACACAGCAGCTGCTGTGCCTCCACACCATGAGCCAAGGAAGACCCATGTGTGTCATTTTCCCAGTAGTCTTTTCCTGAAGAGCCCTTTATTTAAAAAAAAAAAAATCTTTTAAGAGTTTTGGAGCCTGCTGGCTGAATCTTTCAGCAGTCATCACTTGGCTTATTTCATGTGAAAACACATCAGGACTTCTTTGTAAGTCTAAGTGTTTCAGGGAGGAGGATGCAAAGTGACATCCTTTGGGTGCCACCCATTGGATCAGGACGTGGCTGTCTCGACTCACACAGCCAGGAATTCCATTTTTATAACACAGCTTGCATCACAGCCTGATGCAGAGCTCTCAGGGTGAAAGGAGAAGGCACAGGGCTGAGGGGCAGCATCAATTCCCTAAATTATCCTCCTCTTTTGACAAAGAGCAAAAGGGCATTTTGCGGTTTTTACCCCATTTCTTGTTACATTGAGTCCCCTCCTTCAAGTTTGTCACCCAGCCACTTTCTGCTGTCCTGGCAGAGCCACACTTACTGACTGAGAGGTGAAATGTCTGCTTTCTGTGCACAGGAGCTTAGCCCGAGGTCCTAGGAGAGCTGGGAAGTGGGCACAACCTCAGCTGCAGCAAATATTTCCTTTAGTGTCCAAGATGTGTTCAATGAGGTAAAGCCATGAGCTCGGGAAGAAGGAAAAAGTTCTGATTCCTGAGCTTGTCAGCTCTTTGGGAACTGATATTCCTGTTCATGGAAAGGCTCTCCATTAGCAGTGCTGTGCCATCAGCCCTGCCCTCAGGATGGAACAATCTGGAGTCTAAAAGGCCTCCTCCTTTCATTTCCAATAAAAGTTTAACCCCCTACACCCTCACAAGGTTTATTATTAGAAGAGAAACACCATTTTCTGGATTTTCCAAGTTTAGAAGGATCAAGAAGATGATCCTTAAACCTGGAAAGCATGGCTGGCTCCATCCCTGCGTTAGTCAGGTCAGTGCCAGACCATGCAGCTCCCTCAGAGCCTCACAAGACTTTCAGGGAGAAGGAAAAATTCCTAGAGCTAAAACCAGGAGAATGGAATCCAGTTTTCAAGCTGAAAAGTCCAACAGGACTGACCACTCTGTGACACCAGACAAATCTGTTTGGCTTTCCAGCATGGGGAAATCATCTCCTGGCCATGCAAATCAGTGCTCTGCTGTCCAAGGGGATACAGCTGGATCAGGGATGATTGCAGAACCAACCAGTGCTGGATGATGCTTTGGTACAGATCCTTCCTCATTTCAAATGGCAACTTACAGCCTGGGAGAGTGCAGAGGGAAGAATCCCAGAATGGTTTGGGTTGGGAGGGACCTTAAATCCCACCCCAGGCACGGCAGGGACCCCTGCCAGTGTCCCAGGTGCTCCCAGCCCCAATGTCCAAGCTGGCCTTGGGCACTGCCAGGGATGCAGGGGCAGCCCCAGCTGCTCTGGCAATTCCATGGCAGCCCCTGCCCACCCTGCCAGGGAACAATTCCTGCCCAAGATCCCAGCCAGCCCTGCCCTCTGCCACTGGCAGCCATTCCCTGGCTCCTGGCCCTGCAGCCCTTGGCAATTGTCTCTCTCCATGCTTCCTGGGGCTCCTGCAGGCCCTGCAAGGCCACCCTGAGCTCAGCCCAAAGCTTCTCCTGTCCAGCCTCAACAATCCCAGCTCTGCCAGCCTTTCCTGCCAGCACAGCTGCTCCAGCCCTCTGCTCATCCTGGAGCCTCCTCTGGGCTCTCTCCAGCAGCTCCAGCTCCTCTCTGGGCTGAAGATGACTGGCATCTTCTCCCAGGGATTTTTTTCCTTTTACCTTCACTCAGCTGTGTCCATCCACATCTTTCATCTAATTTCTACATTCCAAGTCATCCAGAGCAGAAGGGAGTAGGACAGACCAGGAGTTAAACTCCAGGGTCTGAACTCCAGCTAAAAACCAGAAGATCTCTTGAGAATCATTCCCTCCTTTGCCATCCCTTGTCCCATTCCTGGAGAGGAAGCAAATCCTAACCAAAGACTGCAAGTGTAGCTGCAAAATGAGTCTGAAGTGGTGCTCTGTGACCTCCAAGCTCTCTTGTGGAGATTTTGGCTTCCTGCAGAGAAAAACCCCTTTCTCTTCCCTTAAGAGTCCTAAGTCTAAGATGTTCAGTGCAAAGAAAGGGCTTCCATCGCTTCTGTTTCAGGATTAGCAGTGAACTTGGGCTCTAAATGATTTATAAGCATAATCTCCAGCAAATGTTTAACTCTGAGAGTGCTAAGTGCTGACCTGGGAGAAAATCACTCATTTTGTTCTCTCCTTCTGTTGTCTTGTTGGTTCCAAGCTCTGCTCTACAAATAGAGGAAACTTAATTCAGTTGCCTTTGAAATTAAACAGCTATATCAGACTTAGCACTTTGAAACTACAGGAAGGCATTAGTCAATGGGCTTTAATTATTCACATTCTCTCCTTGCTCCCTCCTTTTTCCCTCCTCATTTTCCTCCAAGTGATCAAAAGCCAAATTGTTCTCTGTGTCGTGGAATATCAAGCAAATTTCCTCATTTTCTGCAGGTATCAGTCATGATCTCACCCATCTGAGCAGATGAGAACTGCTGCTGCAGTGAGATCTGAGGTGCCCCAGAGACCTGGTGCAGGGAGAAATAACCCACATGGGTATTTTGGGGGCGGCAGTGCACATTTCTACAAGTTCTGATTGTGCTCTGCAGCATCTGGGAAAGTGTTTGCAAGGACAGGATGAGTTTTCATCCCAATGTGGACCTAAAGTCCCCTAAACCTCACAGATTAAATCCAATAAATCCATCTAGAGCATGCCCAGATACCTGCACATTCCATCTCCAGCTCTTCTCACTTGACAGTCAAAAGAAGCATCTCAAATATTCAAATTTCAAATGTCATGTCCCATGTAAAGTTTGAACTCGATGATCCTGGAGGTCTTCTCCAACCTTAATGATTCTGTGTGAAAATTTAACAACTTCACAGCAAACCCTGCTTCTGCCACTAGCAGAGGTTTTCATTGTATGCAAAAGCTTTGTTCTCATTATTCTTAACAAAAGTGCTTCTTTTGGTTAACTAAAAATACATTTCAACAGTTGTCACTGCAGATAAAACACTGGTAAGTCACACTGACAGGAAAACTTCTCGAGACAACCTGAGAACAAAACTCCTGCAATTTAATTTCTGCCCTCAGAAACAAGCAGAACATATCCAAATCCCTATATAATCCATGAAGAGGATGATGAACTGTCAAAATAGCACAAAACAAAACCTAATTAAAGACATAACTTAGTGTTGATGTGCACTTTAGTGATGGGAACACTGAGGGAAGTTAGAGCCTTGCCTTTAAGTGTTAAAGCTTTTTTTTTTTCGTTTTTTCTTCATTTTCACTTGGTATTTGGAAGCCTCAGCACAAAGCAGAGATTTTTCTGGGTTGCTGTCACTTGGCTGTGACTCTCCTCTCTGCAGCAGAAAGGCAGAGTAGGGTGGCAGTGCTCTGTAAGGAGAAATAAGGGGAATTTTGAGAACTTAGAGCCCCTTCCAGTGCCTACAGGAGCTCCAGGAGAGCTGGAGAGGGACTTTTCACAAGGGCTGGAGGGGCAGGAGCCAGGGAATGGCTGCCAGTGGCAGAGGGCAGGGCTGGCTGGGATCTTGGGCAGGAATTGTTCCCTGGCAGGGTGGGCAGGGGCTGCCATGGAATTGCCAGAGCAGCTGGGGCTGCCCCTGCATCCCTGGCAGTGCCCAAGGCCAGCTTGGACATTGGGGCTGGGAGCACCTGGGACACTGGCAGGGGTCCCTGCCGTGCCTGGGGTGGCTCTGGATGATCCTTCCAACCCAAACCATTCCAAGATTCTGTGAAACAGGAGCCATTCATGACAGCTGCTCAGTGGTGGTGAAACATCAAGGAAGAAGAGCAACTTTTCCTTACCAGACTCATTCACGCATCTCCAAAACTTCCAAATTCCATTTTATCAGAAAAAGAGTGCATCAAAATGCTGTTTCAACAGCAGGGAATTCTTCAGTCTGAACCTGCCCACCACCTTCCTCCCAAGGCTTCTTGGTTTCTCTTCCTTCATCCTTCCCAGTTGTTTGGACAGGTACCAGAAACACCTTCAGGCAAGGAGACTGATGTTCAACTCTGCTTCATTTCCTTCTGCACTTCACAGACTTCCTTGATTTTGCAGCTGCCAAATACAGGGGAAAGGTCTCACTTTGCCCCTTATCCTACTTTCCTGCAGAGCAGCTTGTGCAGGGATGGGAACCTGAAGGATTCTGTGACAAAGCTGACTGATACTTATGCTCCATTCCACTTTAAAACACAGAGCAAGAGCTGCACGTTCTCCAAATTCAGGAATAACCGACCTAAACCAACCTGTTGGCAAAAAGCCACATCATGCTCTGAGCTGCAGCTCCCTTGAAGAGATTTCACCCTCTTTCCTCCCCTTTTTCTTCATTAAATAGGGAACATTCCCTCCTTCCCTCTCTCTGCCTCTTCCCAGTTTAGATCAGCACATTTTCATTGTCTGCCCACTATGAGTCTTGTGGCCTGTGGGTAACCTCCAAAGTGAAGAAGGGACAGTGCAAATATCTCAGCAGCCTCAATTCCAGTCACCCTTTGGAAAGGTCAGATAACTGGAGCTGCTTCATTAGAAAGGGCCAGCACTGGGACAGCCAAGCAACACTAATGGAACCTTGGGTGTTATCCTGTGCTGATTAAACACTGCTTACAGTCTCCAAATTATGGAGGAAGAAGGAGCTCAGGGAAGCCCAAAGGAGCAAAGGAAGTCAGCCAGGCAAATAAATTTGCAGGGATTTCATCACACTAAACAGAGCTGTTTGGATGGGGAAACAGAAGGGAGAAATGTGGAGCAACATTAGGAATTTTCCAGCATCTGACAATTCACCCTCATTAGAAAAATTAAATTAATTCAGCACATGCAACAATACCTTTATTATCTTCATCTGCCATTCCTGCAGGAGAAAAGAAAGCTCACATCTCATGATTGTTTTCCAATTCAATTCCCATCACCCAAAGTTCTTCACTTTATCCTTCTTCCTGCCTTTCCTGAATTTTGGCCATATTTACATATCAATCACACCTTGCACATCAAAATATCATTGTCTTACTTGAAAATAATTCATATCAGACAAAAGATATTAATATACAATTAAATAGAATGAAAATGCAAAGCTAATGGCAAACTTATCTTAATCTGCTGGCTTTGTTTTCAGAAGGCACTGTGAGAATAAATGAGGTGGCTCCTCAGTCAAGTGCTTTTGTGGGTTATCTTTGAAGATTTGATTTCTGCTATTTGCACTGTCGAGGTTGAACTCATTATTTAGAACAGTTTTTAGCATGTTTATCGTGCTCTGAATAAACTGAATAATAAAGCACTCCCACAAGTGTTGTTAAGAGGTTCAGCTGCACTGGCAGTGTCTTTCACCTGTGAGGGAGAGCTCATGATGTGTCCAGAAGGCCTGGTTAGAATAATCCGTCCTCAGCTCCTCCCTGTCAAAGGCAGCTCCATGGATCATAAAGGAAAATTTTGGATCAGTTCACCTCAGAGCACAGTATAGACCTGGCATTTGGATTTTCCAGTCTATCATAGAATCCCAGGATGGTTGGAAGGGACCTTGAAAATCATCCAGAGCCACCCCAGGCATGGCAGGGACCCCTGCCAGTGTCCCAGGTGCTCCCAGCCCCAATGTCCAAGCTGGCCTTGGGCACTGCCAGGGATGCAGGGGCAGCCCCAGCTGCTCTGGCAATTCCATGGCAGCCCCTGCCCACCCTGCCAGGGAACAATTCCTGCCCAAGATCCCAGCCAGCCCTGCCCTCTGCCACTGGCAGCCATTCCCTGGCTCCTGGCCCTGCAGCCCTTGGCAATTGTCTCTCTCCATGCTTCCTGGGGCTCCTGCAGGCCCTGCAAGGCCACCCTGAGCTCAGCCCAAAGCTTCTCCTGTCCAGCCTCAACAATCCCAGCTCTGCCAGCCTTTCCTGCCAGCACAGCTGCTCCAGCCCTCTGCTCATCCTGGAGCCTCCTCTGGGCTCTCTCCAGCAGCTCCAGCTCCTCCCTGGGCTGCTCCCAGCATTGGAGGCAGCACTAACCTGGTGATTTGTCCAAATTTTAGAATGATTGTGTTTTAAGGTATGTGGAGACACCAGAAGGAATGCAAGTCATTGGCATTTGGGCTTTATTAATGCAGGAGTGTCAGCCAGGTGACATCCCTGTGGAGCTGGAGGGCTGAGCCCGAAGTGCATCACCCTCTGAGCACCCTCCAGGACTGGTCCCTGTCACTCAGCAGGAGCTCTGGTCACCTGCAGCAGGTGACCTCTCATTTGGAAGTTTCAGCTCAGAGGCTGCTCCAGGCCAGCAGGCTGACAGGCAGCTCGGGCTCCTGTGACAGCTGAAATCTTCATTTGGCACCTCCTCACTTGTGGCTCCCAAGCCAGAACATTCTGCAGTTCTGGTTGCAGCCTGATATTTTATCCTCTGCTAATACAAATTTCTTCAGGCTAAAAAAGGGACAAAAAGTGCCGTTGTTGCTTGTCTGTCTATATGCAAATATTTGGGATTCCTGCCCTTCTGCCTAATCTAGTTTTAGGTAAACACAAGGAGTTAGGGACACCTCTGCCTCCTCACAGTGGATTTAAACGAGGCCAAATTAACTTAATTGGAGTTCCCAGCTGTATCACCTTTTGTTAAAGCTGCCTTGTAATTTTCATTATAGCAACATTTTCAGTTCGTTTTAACTCCCATCACAGGCACTGCTTGGGCTGAATTCTTCAATGCTCAGGGTCAGCTTCAGGCAAAATATTTTAGTGGCTGTGGAAGGAAAAAAAAAAAGATAAATCAAGAAATGTGCTTATTCAGAAGGTACAGGCAAACTTCACCTTCCCACCTGCTGGAGCACATTAATTATGGAGGATCAGTTAATTAAACACCAACACCATCTCTTGTTTCCGTGGGCCCTGTCTCGTTCACTGCACAAATAGGAACAGTGCTCTGTTGACCAGAAGATGGGCAGAATTTTGTTTTATTTTCATTATTCAGTGTGGCTTTTCACTCTTTTTCTCGAGGACCATTTACCCACAGCTCAGCAGACAGAATTCTTGACTCCCTCGTGGGCTCTGCCACACAGCCACAGCCAGACAAAGGCAAACTGACAGAAATTTGCTCTGTGTTGCAGAGCCTGACCTTAGTAATAAACTCAGTGGAACAATAGATAATTGAGCCAGGCTTGAATGCATGACAGCCAAAAGAGAAATGGCAGTAGGTAATTATATTACCAAAGAATATCCCTCTCTCAATTAACACCCAGGTCCACTTAATGCTTCAATTATACTCTAAATAGTTGGTTACATTAACTAAAATCATGTGGGTTTTGCATCCTCTGGCCTCCTCCCTCTTAATATCTTTTTCCTCCCTAGAATAAGAATAATTTGGGTGGTGACTCTGCAGCTTGTTCTGTTCATGGTGGCCCCTGCAGCAGCCTCTGCTGAATTCAACAAGGCAAGATAGAGTTGAAGGAGGTGAAATCACTCTACCTATGCAGTATAGATTTAAAACCAGACCTGTTTCCAGCTCCCTCAGCAATTCTCCAGCCCCTTCCCAGCTCCCTCAGCAATTCTCCAGCCCCTTCCCAGCTCCCTGCCCTGCCCTGGCCACGCTCCAGCCCCTCCAGGGCTCTCCTGCAGGAGCCACAACTGGACACAGCCCTGGAGGGGCCTCTCAGAGCCAGCACAGAGGGACAATCCCTGCCCTGCTCCTGCTGGACACACAATTCCTCACCCAGGCCAGGGGCCAGGGGCCTCTTGCCCACCTGGGCACCCCTGGGCTCGTGTCCAGCCCCTGTCTCCAGCACCCCCAGGGCTTTTCCAGCTTTCCCAGCCCCTCTGCCCAGCCTGGAGCTCCAGGGGTTGTTGTGACCCAAGGGCAGAACTTATCTTTGTTATATTCTGCATATCCTGATCTTTCATTCTCTTCCTATCAAAGATGTCCCAATAGAATGCCATCAGACATCCAGCAATTCATCTGAGAAAAATCCCACCAAAGCCCCATCCCTCTCCTTTTCTTCCATAAAACCATTTCCACAGCCTGTGCTCCTGTATTTTACAGGCCCATGCAGGGCCTTCCTTGCACTGTTGTGCTTCAAGGAGACAACTGAGGCCTGGTAAAAAGGACAGCAAAGAGGAGAATAGAGTTAGAAGGTTTTTGCAGAGACACCCTCCTGCTTTCATTAAAGAAGGCTCCCCAACAATCCTGCAAAAAAAAGCAAAACAAACAAAGAAAAACTGACTGTGCAAAAGGAAATTGTGTGATTTGCAACATTCAGGCACTGGTAGGGGGTGAGGCAGCCCCAGGGAGGTCAAGGGGAAAGAAGAGGAATCTTCTTTTGCATTTGAAGGAACAAGTGCAGTGCAGGTCACCCTTCTCAGTAAACCCACAGCTTCACATCAGCAAGAAATATAGATTATTCTGTGCTGGAAGGACGATGATTTTTTTTTCCTTCTTTCCCTCCTGCTTTTAAGGCCAGAAGAGACAAAAGGTTCTGTGTAACACTTGCAAGAATATTTCATCCAGTTACCTCTGTAGGGAGGTTATTACTTTGCTAATATATTCCTCCTACACTCCATTTCCAAACTAAAAGAATGTTTCTGCCTATAAGCATGTTTGTTTGGTTGGGTTTGACCCCAATTATATGAGTTGATCTATTAGAAGATATAATTACCTTCCACAGGCAGTATGGAGTCACCTTACCTCCTATGTGAGTGTAACTCCAGGAGCAATTTCCTACCCTGTCAAAAATAAGCCACTCCTTTCTTGTTTAGGTTTCCTTCAGGGCTCCAGTCCTTGGCAGCCCCATAATTTCTTCCTGTTTCTCTTTCTGTTTCCTATGCAAGTCCAAAAGAAAGTTGCCAGTATTATGAGCAAAAGAGAAATACATCTGAGCACTATCTCGGAGTGACAGAGACACAAAAAAGCAACAAACCCCCAGAATAGAAATCCAGCTCTTTTTTTGCTGAAGCGTTCCTTTCCGTGCCCACATGTACCCACAGCTCCTCATTTTCCCGTGCATCTCATCCTTCCTTGCACCTGTCTCAGCTTTCAAGCCCAGCACTTCACGAGGAAGATGTGCCTGACAGCACATTTGTAAGGGGGATAAAGGGGAAGCTTCCCCAGGGTGTCTGCAGGCTGCGTTTTTCCCTCCAGGAACCATTCCCTGCTTGGCTTTGTCATCCCTCCCTGCTCCCTCCTTCTGGCTGAGGGCAGTGAGGCATTTCCAGAGGCCAGGGAGGGGGCTCCTGCAGAGTCTCTGTCTCAGGAAACAAATGGGCAGGATGTGGAATAGATCCCAGGAGAACCCTAATCAAACAAACCCTCCATATGCTGGAGGACCATAACACTAAACTCATTTTGAAGGAGCAGCACAGCCCTTCCTTATTAGTGCACAATAATAATTATGGCTCCATCCCAGTGTGGGTTCTGCAGGGTTTTGTTTTCTCCCCCCACCACTGAAATGTTTGAAGCAGTTCTGAAAAATAACAAAAGTGGGGAAATTACATTCATGGGTTTCTGCTTCAAATATTTATATGTTTTTACAAAAGTTGGGGGGAGGAGTCCTGGGGTGTAGATATATATATGCAAATAAACATCTGGGAACTGATGGAGCCACTGAATGCAGGAAAGTTTGGGCAATCAAAGAGGATGCACAAAGATGTGGACACAAAAGGAGAGAATACATCTTTCCCAGGAAAAGATGGGAGAAAGGAGAGCAGGCAGGCAGGCAGGCAGGCAGCAGGCAAACGAAGGAGTTGTGTTATTCAGCAAGCAAAGCTTTGCCAGGTCAGACAGTTGGCACAAGGAGAAAAACAAAATAAAACGGGGAAGTATTGAGGCACTGCACTCTGGAGGGGGAGTTCACTCCTTCCCAGGACACTGTGCAGTGCAGAGTGCCAGGCCTGGACAGAGAAACCTTCCCTCCCTCATCCCTTCCTCATCTTCCCTCTTCCCTCCTTCCTCATCTTCCCTCTTCCCTCCTTCCTCTCTCACCCAGCACTTGGGTCTGCAGGCCATGGAAACCGAGAGCTCACAACCCTCCCTCCACTTGTGTAAAGCAGCCAAAAAGCAGCAGCTGGTGAAAGAAAAACACTTTTTAAACAAAATTCAAAACTCCTCTGACAACAACAAGTGAGCAACCTTCAGACTTGACCCTAAAAGACATTGAGCATTGGCCGACTTTTACCTCTGGACACAGACAGGGAGGATTGAGTTTTGCTATCAGGAGGAATTCCTGCACACAATAGGTGGTCAAGCACTGGGACTGGTGGCCCAGGGCCAGCACAGAGTCAGCACAGAGTCACAGAAGGTTTGGTATTGCCCATAGGTAAGGCTGGAGAAAGGAAAGGCTTTGTGCCATGACTCCAGGCTGTTCCTGGGGCTTTCCCTTTGCAAAGCCTCACCTTTCCTTAACAGCTTGGGTGGGAATGGGCCTTGGATCATCTAAACTGAATTGTCAGCCTAGAGAAGGCTTCAGGGTGACCTCCTGCTGACTTTCCAGGACCCAAAGGAGCTCCACAAGAAAGATGGAGAGGGACTATTTGCAAGAGGACACGGGGAATGGCTTCAAATTGACAGAGTGGGATTAGATGGGATCTTGGGCAGGAATTGTTCCCTGGCAGGGTGGGCAGGGGCTGCCATGGAATTGCCAGAGCAGCTGGGGCTGCCCCTGCATCCCTGGCAGTGCCCAAGGCCAGCTTGGACATTGGGGCTGGGAGCACCTGGGACACTGGCAGGGGTCCCTGCCCATGGCAGGGATGGCTCTGGATGGGCTTTAAGTTCCCTTCCAATTCAATCCAAACCATTCCATGATTCTGTGATTTTTTTCCCAGCTGTCTCTCTTCTCCTAGCAGTTTTCCTCACTCTCAGCTGCCTCCAGGACTCCCTGTCCCCTGGCAGTTTGCAAATCCTGCTGCAGAAGGAGACTGGGAAGAGCTGCTTTGTGGCAGTGCTTGGGGAGCTGTGGGAAGGGCACAGCTCCAGAGGAGTCATTGCAAGCCCTTCCTTTGCCCCAGGCCCCCCAGCTGTGCTGAAACAGCTCTGGCCACAGCAGAGATTTCCCCTAAAAATGTCCTCAGT
Organism: Anthoscopus minutus; assembly: GCA_013399455.1. NCBI lineage: Eukaryota > Metazoa > Chordata > Aves > Passeriformes > Paridae > Anthoscopus > Anthoscopus minutus. The sequence continues at coordinate 38,860 of VWYI01022067.1, forward strand.
GGTTGGGAGACCTAGAACTTTAAAATATGCCTTGCACTCAGTGTGACTGAAGTTCATTTGTGTTTTTGAAAAGGTTTTTGTGAAAGCTGAGGAGTCTGTTGGAAAGCACAATGGATTAGGACAGGCTGGTTTTGCTACATATGAAGGAGGTGCTTCATTTAATTTGTATGTCCTTCAGGAAGCCCTATGATTGGAGTTTCATGAAGAAAGCAAGCATCTATTAATTGCTTGACTTTCCAGCTCTCAGAATAGTTTTCTTTTACTGTCCTACTTTCTCCGTGTTTGTTTTTTTCTCTTGTGTGTTTCTGTGAGCCTTTAGTAAGAACCTGAATGACTTTTACACATGATTAAAGGGATTGTAGGGATTTGGTCAGATCCTGAGTCCACCAGAAATCAGAAAGTCTACCTTAAAAACATTAAACACATGAAGTTTCTGAGACTTGGGTGAATGGACCTAGAATTCACTGGGGGTTTATCCAGATGTCAGGAAACCTCGGTGCTCAAAAGTACCTGCTTCTCACTGGAGAGCCAAAAATTGAAAATCACTCACCAGGTAAATCATTGCTATGATCAGAAGAGAAATCTCATTTAAGAGTCTTTTTTAGGAGTTTTATTTGCCATCCAGAGGGTTCTGTACAAGCTCAGCAGTGGGCCCATGCAAACCTCATAGGTTTTGAGCTCAACAAGGCCAAGTGCTGTTGCAGGTTGCAGTAGGACAAGGAATAATGGGTTTAAACTAAAAGAGACTCAGTTTAGATGAGATAAAAGGCAGAATTTTTTTACAATGAGGATGGTGGGGCCCTGACATAGCTTTCCCAGAGAAGCTGTGGCTGCTCCATCCCTGGAAGCAGTCAAGTCCAGGCTGGATGTGGTTCTGAGCAACCTGGTCTAGTGGCAGTTGATCTTTAAGAGTCCCTTCCAACCCAGTCTATTCTGATTTTATGATTTATACCTGGAGTATGAAACTGGAAGTCAAAAGTCAAGTCTGGTTCTATGGCTGCTGCTCTCCTGGTTAACATTATATCATTTATTTGCTTCCATGAATTGCAGAGTGCAGTCCTGGCTGCCTTGGATCTCAGCAGCACTGGAATTCTATGTACAAATGGGGCAGAGAACTGAAAGTGCCTTCAGATCAATCTTGCACGTGGACACCTGGAGGATTTCTTATTTTGCTTTGCAAGCACAGCTTGGTAACCGTGGCTGATGAGGTTTATTTAAATAATATGTTGTCAAGAAAGGAAAACAAATCAGAATAGTTTGGGTTGGAAGGAGCCTTCAAAGGTCCCATAGTCCAACCCCACTGCCATGGACAGGGACATCTCTGTCTAGACCAGCTTGCTCAGAACCACCCTGACCTTGAACACCTCCATTGATGGGAATGGTCTCCTCTGGGCCACCTCTTCCTTGGAGTCTAAATGGGAAAGATGGATCCAGTTTGGCCTTGGGCAGCTTGAGGCAGAGTCCAAACTGGTGTCCAGCACAGAAGTTTGAAACAGGAGCTCTGGCCTCCTTTCACTTGCTCTTCTCCAAGTGGGAAATGTCTGGAGAAGGAGCTGGGGAGGGGAGGGCTCCACATGTTCCCTGTGAGGCTGTGGAGTGCAGACAGAGGCACAGCCACATCACCATGTGTTCATGCATTTACTGAGGGCTGCTTTTTAATAATTTGCCGTTGCAGCAAGTGCAGATCTCGTTTGGCTGTGATCTGCATTGTGCCAGCATGGGATATTAGAGTTAGATCAGAAACAATTCTGTCACTGAAGTATCTATTCCTTCCATTCCTTGCTCTAAATAGCATTTTGTCCTAATATGTTGACTCACTGCAGCACCAGCAACAAAAGTCAGTAAATACTTCTGGCTTTTTTCAGGGTGTAAACAACTTTTAATCCATCCCCCCTCCACAGAAGGGTAGGTAGGACCAAGCAGAACAAATTTGGATAGGCTTTATTTAGCACAAATAATACATTTTTCCCTCAAAGCAAACAAAAGGGGCTATTTTGGGGAGGGAAAACTGATCAGGACTAGGAGAGATGGAGGAGGGAGCACAGCCCAGTAGGATGGTGCCAAGAGAGAACCAACCTGCCTGAATATTGTCACCAGGGAGGTGACAGCTCCTGCAGTGAACGGATTGAAAGAGTGGATGTGACACAGGGGCAGCAGCAGTGCCCCAGCTGCAGCAGAGAAGAGACTGATTTGTACTTCTGGTGTCACCCAACAGCACAAATTTTCTGCTTTAGATCCTGCCTAATGTGCTGCACTTAGTCTGAGTAGCCTCCGACGGCAAATTGGGTTGACAAGACCATCTGTTGCCAAAAAACTTCTGGGATTCTGTGAAGCTCCCAGCCTTTGCCAAGGCAACTTCCCTGTGTCCACTTAACAGATTGCAGCCAGCCCCGGAGCCCTGGGGACAGCGGATGGTGAGAGCAGAGTGGCCCGTGGATCAAAGAGAGCAGATGCACCCAGAACAGGGAATGACTCACAGATCAAAGGCTGCTCGCTGCTTCATAGTCACATTAGCGCCTCCTTAAATCAGAGGTAACCCAGAAAAACCTCGGCTCCCTCCCTGATTGCTCGTTCCAGAAAATCTCTTCCTCCACTCCCTTGTCCCCAGTGGTTCGTTTATGATGTAGGACACAACAGCTGGCAGATCCTGGGTGGGAGAGAATGTTCCAAGCGCTGCTGTGCTTCGTGCAGACCTTTGGCTAGTTCTCAAAATTCTGGCACAACAACGTGGTGCCTCTCACGTGAGAAGCCCAAACAGCCTGGTGTGAGTAACAGCTTGATTCAATAGCAAAAGGAAAAGGCACAGGCACAGGCAGGCTGTGGAAATATTTTGCACTCCTCTCAGGCTTGTTCCTCCTCACTTTCCAGATTTTTCCTCAGGCTCCCAGAGTCCAGAGAGGTGCAAAACTTCAGGACTTTCTGAAGAGTTTGCACAAAATTTTTATCCCACCCTATATTTCCTGTGGTAGCTTCATGCTCCAAATTAATTAGTATGAAGACAGTCAGAGGAAGGTCCTACATCCCATGAAGTCCCTGTATTTTACAGTTCTCACACATAGGGAAGCAGGGGACAGGCAGCCTAGGAAGTCAAACTTGCGGGAATGGTTCTGATAAAAAAAAAAACCTTGAAAAGTGTTTTTCTTGCAAGCCAAAATGTTTAGCAAGGTGAGCTCCAGTTGCAGGAAGAACAACGCTGGAAAAGGGTTTCTAAGGTGGGATATCATGTCAGAGGGACTGCAGAAGGGAAGCCAGCTTGAAAAGTCAGATCCTGCCAAGACAAAAAGGGACATTTTCCACAGGGGATGTTTTGCAAAAAGCATTTCTAAGGATTTGGTTTTCCTGCAACGCAGAATTAAAACTTCACAACAGAAGCCGCCATCAAACACAAATGATTCCCTGGCCAGCTTTACCCACGAGTCTTCAAACAGGCACAGGATCAAAGTTTAGTTTGGGAAGGAGGCAGAAAAGTCAGGAAGTGTCCTGCAGATTGGGATTTCATCGGATGGCTGTGGGCAGGTCATGGGTGAAGAGCTACAAACCCCAACTAACACTACAGTTGGCACCAAGAAATCATTTCCACATTGGGAGCATGGGCACAGAGCTGAAACAAGAGCTTCAAACTTTTTTCCAGTGTTAATTTATTTATTTATTTTATTTCTCAGTTTCTTGGAGTTTTTTAGGGGGGATGTTTTGCTTTGTTTCTTAAACCTTGCCAGTTGTACCTGATTTCCAGGTCCCCCAAAGACAGCAGGTAAAATTGCTCTGCAAATAACTTGCTGGGCAAGATTACTACAAAGAAATATGCATTCAGGAAGAATTTCCCCATGGAAAGGGAGCTCAGGCCTTGGCAGGAGCTGCCCAGGGAGGTTTGCAGTGCCCAGCCCTGGAGGTGGCACCTGGAGGTGGCACTCAGGGCTCTGGGCTGGGGACAAGGTGGGCACAGCTGGGACTGCATGGGCTGGGAGGGATTTTCCAGCCTCAGGGATGCTGGGATTTGATTTTTGATCTGTATTGATTAAGGTACTTCTGGTTTCCATGAAATCTGTGGTTCCCAGCTTTGTTAATTTATGGCTTTAAACCAATCAGCTTAATTTAAAAGTGGATATTGATCTCTACACTGAGTTGCAGCTGACTGCCAAGCTCCAGTGCTGGATAAAGCACACCATAAAAAAGTTTTCTTGGTTTTTAAGGCAACTGGGGAAGGAAAAAAACCCAAAACCAAACAAAACAAAAAAGTGTGATTCAAAGCACTTTATAGATGAGCCATTTCCAAATGCTGTTACAGTGTTTTCATAATGAGCCCACACTTAAATTTCAGGATGCATTTTGGTGGTGCTGGATGCCCATTAAACACCTCCTGTTTCAGTTGCAAGCCAACCATGCTTAGAGACAAAACCTTACAGAGCTTTTCTACTCATTTTTGTAATTACCCACCTAAGGCAGGTTACAGAACAAATGAAAATTAAGGTCTAGATCAGGACAGCAGGCAGGAATATATTCAGATTTCTATGACTCAGCTCAGACTGGGAGCCTGAGCAGGAAGGGAAAGAAAGGAAAATATTCCTGAAAAGGAATTTTCACTGCCCTGCTCACAGGTCTTTGAACAGTATTAGAGTTTTTCACTTTCTAGAATCACCCATTCTGTGACAATCTCAAAACAAAAGGGGCATTTCTTCTCTGGCATAAGTGTAGAATCAACATAAAGGTACAAAAATCTAAATGGAATGTTTTTTTTTTCTTTTATACTTTACCAAAGTGAAAAATTACATTGGTGTTTGTCCAGTATTTAGAACAAACTCAACTAAACCATTAACAGAAAGAAAATAATTTTAGAAATCAGTATTAACAGAGCAAATCAACTTCATTTCCTTGATCCTTCTAATTTCTGTGTCTCTAAGTTTTCAGATTTTTATGTGCTAGGAAAAAAAGTTGCTTTGATAAATTTCTGCAGCCTAAGGGCAATGTTTGAATTCAGCTTAAATCTATTATATCTTCCTAAGATTAGGAAGCACAAAGGATGACTGAGCACTGAATAATCCACCCAACACCGAGTTGTGCAAGATTTTCTTCATCACTGGTTACCACCAGTTAATGGTTGGTTTGTTGTGCCTTTTGATAGCCTGGGAGCAGCAGCTTCTAGTAACATTTTAGTAGGATTGGAGTTTTTAATAAACAGCATCCTGAGGCTGAAGATTGTAAAAAGCAAATCAAATAATTCTTTAAATAAAAAGATTCGGCTGGCATTGGTCATGGCAGGCTTCACTAAGAGGCAAAAAATTTGAACATTGCTGCCCGGAAAGCTGGGCTGGGTGAGCTGGACTGGATGTGGGAGAGTATGTCCAAAATATTCCCAAAATGTTCCCATTTTTTTGAGTTTTACAACCTTGTCCCGCAGGTTTTAATGACGGCACATCAGTTATATTTATATAAAAATTAATTGTTTATTATGAAAAATGATTAGACAAATAGAAGTCAATAGAATAATTTACTACACAGCATAAAATCTAAATCTACTCTTCCAAGACAGTGCAATCAAAGCAATATTGAAAAAATTAGATTTAAGGTAGCAAAAAGAAACAATTATTAACCAGATGTTCTGGAAGAACTTTAACTCCTTGCTGAATAAAAATCACTTCACATGGCAGAACATCTCCTGCTCACCTTCATTTTCCACTTAGCAGCCCACAAAGGGGGAAAGAGCCCAAGAGATCTGAGACAAAAGAGAGGTCTTGGAAGGGCAGAGTGGAAAACACATGGAATAGGAATGATTTTCCTGAAAAGTTCCTGCACAAACCCTTCAGATTGCCCTTGTTGGTGCTGAAGTCTTAACTATTGAATGTGTAGGGATTGGAGGGGGTAAAAAAGAAAGGAAAGGGAAAGGGAAAGGGAAAGAGAAAGGGAAAGGGAAAGGGAAAGAGAAAGGGAAAGGGAAAGGGAAAGAGAAAGGGAAAGGGAAAGGGAAAGAGAAAGGGAAAGGGAAAGGGAAAGAGAAAGGGAAAGGGAAAGGGAAAGGAGAAGGAGAAGGAAGAAAAGAGAAAGAGAAAGAGAAAGAGAAGGAGAAAGAGAAAAAGAGAAAGAGAAAGAGAAAGAGAAAGAGAAAGAGAAAGAGAAAGAGAAAGAGAAAGAGAAAGAGAAAGAGAAAGAGAAAGAGAAAGAGAAAGAGAAAGGAAGAAGAAAAAAGGAATGAAGAGAAAGGGAAAAAGAAAAGGAATGAAGGAAAAGGAAAAGGAATTAAAGGAAAAGGAAGAAAAGGAAAAGAAAAAAGATAAAAAGCAAAAGGAAAGGAAAAGCAAGGAAAAGGGAATGAAAATGGGAGGGGAAGGGGAATTCTGGGAAAAGCAGTAATTTGAAATTGATGTTCAAAAAGTCACACCTGGGAAAAAACAAATGTAGCATTCTCATAAATTTCACAAAAGAAAATCTTTAATTTTTATGGGATCATCTAAGAAAAAGTTCAAAAATATGAAATGCTATTTGGGGAGGAAACATCAGACATGAAAAGGAAAAATCTTCCCTTGTCCCCTCTCCAGTTTGAAATGAATGATTGTGCATCCACTTCAGTAAAACATCCTGCTTAACCCCAATCCAAGGAGCAACCTTATTCTTTGAGCTCTTGGGGAAAGAGATTGGAATTAAAAAAATATTATTTAGGGTGAAAAGAAAATATATCTTGTATGAGGGAAAGGACATTTTGGGGATTTTTTTTCTTCCTGAAAAAGGATGAGAGAATAGTAGGACTGGTAGGAGGATTTATTGCTTTCTGGATATTAGGCCAGCTCGACATAAAGCTGCCAACTGTCTCACCTGAAGTGCTTACAGATTCCACAACTGAAGAATTTCATTAATGGGAGGTACTGAATGCTAGAAGATGTTTTTTACACAGGGTTTGGTCATCAAGCTCTGTTGGAAAAGGCAGAACAACGTCCCTGCTGTGCCTTCCCTGGTTTCTCATTGGCTGTTACTCATTTTCCCTTCATCATTAATGCTGTTAAGGCTCTTTCTAAATTCTGCTTTTCTGCCCTCAACTTGAAGCTCAAGAGTTGCTGGATTATTATTATTTTGGTGAGGAGAGTTTGACACACAATAACTTGAGGCGTTCAGGTTCTTATGCTGATAATGACATCAGCCAGTCTTGGACGTGGAAAACTCATGGAATCATGGAATCATGGAGAGGGTTTGGGTTAGAAGGGACCTTAAATTCCACCCAGAGCCAGCCCAGGCATGGCAGGGCCCCCTGCCAGTGTCCCAGGTGCTCCCAGCCCCAATGTCCAAGCTGGCCTTGGGCACTGCCAGGGATGCAGGGGCAGCCCCAGCTGCTCTGGCAATTCCATGGCAGCCCCTGCCCACCCTGCCAGGGAACAATTCCTGCCCAAGATCCCAGCCAGCCCTGCCCTCTGCCACTGGCAGCCATTCCCTGGCTCCTGGCCCTGCAGCCCTTGGCAATTGTCTCTCTCCATGCTTCCTGGGGCTCCTGCAGGCCCTGCAAGGCCACCCTGAGCTCAGCCCAAAGCTTCTCCTGTCCAGCCTCAACAATCCCAGCTCTGCCAGCCTTTCCTGCCAGCACAGCTGCTCCAGCCCTCTGCTCATCCTGGTGGCCTTTTCAGCTCCTTTGAAAACATGGGAGAATAGTGCACAATCCAAAAAAGGACCTGAGGAAACAAGGTATCACAATGGTATTGATTTCCACCATTTTTGTAACAAACCTTGTGCTAGAAAGCCCTAAAATTTAGAAGGAGCTCTAAAAAAATGCGAATAAAAATGATAGAAAATCAAAATTGGACTTTACATTCAGAGACATCCCAGAGCAATTGGGAAATCAACTGTATTCCAGTTTTATTTTAGACAGAAAAGTTATTGAGGATGAAAAGCCCAGAGAGAAGAAATAAAAACCAAATCCTGACACACAGCCTAAGTCTTCTTTGCTGCTTTATTCCACTGCAACTGGAATTGTTATTATTTCCCACATCTCTTAAACTCTACTTTTGGTTTTGCCCTCTTTAAATTCCCTCATTTATAACAACATATTCTCTCCCTTTCCAAAGCCTCTCTTTTCCATTCCAAAGAATTATCATCCATCCACCACTTCACCCAGAGCAGGAACTATGAAGTGTAAGCAAATGCTAATTATACCCCTTGTCAACAGTGTGATCATCACCCTCCTTTCATACTGATGTTTGCAAGGGTCAGGAGAAAAATTAAATGCTTGCAAATCCTCCTAATGTCCTTTTCCACAGGAGGAGTTTCTTTGGAATTTGCAGCTAGCAGGAAGTGGATTTATTAAAGCTAAATATCAGCAGGTCCATTAAAAAATGAGTTCATAGGTTACATTTATGCAATTTTTAAAAAATTGGTCAGGATGTTACAGATCCCAGTCTGGAAGATACACCCCGAGAATTCCATCCTGAAAAATGGAATTTTAAACTGGAGCAAAGGCAACTGAAATAGTTCCTGAGGAACAGCACTGCAATAGGAAAACCTTAGGGATTCAGGGCACAGTGATGGGCTTAGAAAAGCCAGAAATGGGATATTTTTACTTGTCTCCATAGTTGGAAGAGGATTTTTAATTTCTAAATGCATAATCTTGGAAAATCAGAATATTAACCCCAAAAGAAGACTGTTCTTCCTCAGTTGTATTTCCCTTTGGTTTCCCACCATAGAACTAACCGGATGTTTCTTCTCAGTCTTTGAAGAGAGTTCAAACATCCAGTGCCACCCCAGCCCCAGCAGCATCACCCAAACCCTGTCCCCAAGGGCCACACCCAGACTCCTCTGGGACAATTCCAGCCACTCCAAACCTCCCTGGGCAGCTCATCCCAAGGCCTGACCGCTCTGCCAGAGAAATTTTCTTTCCCAATCTCCAACCTGAGCCTGCCCTGGTGCCATTTGAGGCCATTTCCTCTCCTTTTTTCCCTGCCCCTCCTGCCAGGAGCTGTGCAGAGCAGTGAGGTCCCCCCTGAGCCTCCTTTGCTCCAGGCTGAGCCCCTTCCCAGCTCCATCAGTGGAAAATTGTCTCCTCCTGAGTCCCTCCACCATGGGACATCCCCTGTTTAAGCACCTGGTGGAGCAGCTTCCCAATCCTCCTCCCTGGAAACTCTCTCTGCCCTGTGCAGCTCCTGCTTGGAATGAACAGGGAGCCCAGGAGTTCTCACCAGCAGCTGCTGGTCACTCATTGGTCACTCAGGGGTCACTCAGAGGTCACTCAGGGGTCACTCAGGGGTCACTCAGGGTTACTCAATACCTCCCCAGCAGGGAGCTTGGCAGAGCCTGAGCTGTAGGAAATTGGGAAGAGCTGCAGTGCCCAGCCCTGGAGGTGCCCAAGGAAGGGCTGCAGGTGGCACTCAGGGCTCTGGGCTGGGGACAAGGTGGGCATGGGGCACAGCTGGGACTGCAGGGGCTGGGAGGCTGCTCCAGCCTCATTGATTCTGAGATTCTATTAAATAATCTGGCTTGGAATTTACTGAATTACAGAGACAGCTTTTACCTTGGTTTTTTTTTCCTCTGATCCTCTCTGAGCCCTCTGTGAAAGCACCAGGCCACTTCAGCTGTGGCCACTTGGACAAAAGCCTTAACTCCAGTGACCAGGGCCAGCACCCAGGGCATGGCTGGAGCTGGGCCAGGGCAGGTTTAGGCTGGATTTGAGGGCAAGGCTCTTCCCCCAGAGGTGCTGGCACTGCCCAGGCTCCCCAGGGAATGGGCACGGCCCCGAGGCTGCCAGAGCTCCAGGAGCGTTTGGGCAGCGCTGCCAGGGGTGCCCAGGGTGGGGCTGTGGGGGCTCTGGGCAGGGCCAGGAGCTGGATTTGGGTGATCCCTGTGGGTCCCTCACAGTTCAGGACATTCTGTGATTCTATGGAGTTTGCCAAGGATCCAAAGTGTCCACGGCAAGCTCATCCTGTGCTTTTGCATGTGACAAGTTGAGCACTAGAGCAAGTAAAACTGGATATGAAACCAATACTGGGCCCAACATTAAATGTCTTGCTAGGCCAGAGATGCTATGGACACAATTCCAGGCCCCTGTTTGTCCTCTGGTTCTGCTTTCCATAGGAAAACTGAGTGTAGGTGTGCACTCCTATGGATACAGGCTGGCTCTCCAGCTCCAAGTCACTTGACCAGAGGCCAACAGTTTAATTTTATTTTAAGCAGGAAGAAAATGCAACAGAAGGACTGAAAACAGTGACAGCTTTATGAGGAGGTGGAGAAGAACAAATGCTGGGAGTCTTTTTAATCAAAAGGTCAAAAAGGTCTATTAAAATTGCTGGATCTGATGCACGGCATAGTATGGCCCTGAAATGTCACTCTGCCACTCCTGACTAAGCCATTACTTCCCTTAGACTAAATTCCAGGCCAGCTTTATTTGCATTAATGTTCCTGGGATAACACCACAGAAGATTAAATGTGTTCAGCCTGTCAAAGAGAGGGAGAATTTTATGAACAACACTGAGCACTGTTTTTCCCCTACTAATGTGGAGATAATATATTTCTGCCTCCTACAAACACGCCAGTGCACCCAGCTGCAGTTTTTAGCTCTTGTTATTAATTTTGTCTGGACCAAATAACAGCAGCACACTCAAACTGGACTGAGAGGATGAGCAGGATGAATGAGAAATTGATTGACTCATTCATTGATCACACAGGGAAGCTTTACCAGTCACAAGTCCTACTAATACTAGATGTAAAAGCAAATAATCAAGGTAATTGCAGGAGAAAGAAGGTGAAAACCAGCGAGTCAGGCAATTTGTTACAAGTGATCACAGAAAGAAAGCAAGATGTTTCCCATTTAGCCACAGCATCCCTGCAATAGGAGCTCTTGTACTTCATTTCCATGCGAATGGCACTGAGGTCAGACTGCCTGCCCGGGTCAGCGCTGGAATCAGTTGGAGCTGATGGGATTTATCACATCAGCTTTATCCATGGCTTGGAGATCTTGCTCTGTGTAAGAGACACAGATAATAAACACCTTGCCAGGGGCAAGGTGTGATTCCCTGGGACCAGATATGTGGCAGGTCAGGCCATCAGTTCCTTGTGTGGACCAACCCCAAATTTAAGATTAACTTAGAAACAGGGGTGCAGCTTCTTTGGTACCCACACAAATAACACCCAGTGTGGGTGGTCACACGTTTCCTTTCTCTTTCGCTATCTGTGTTGTCCTGGGGTGCATGGGGATGGGCATTCCCAGCAGGTCAGGGCTGATGCTGCCCCTGTGCCCAGCCCTGGAGGCACCTCTGGGCTGCTGTGCCCAGCTCTGGCTCCTCAGCACAGCAGGGCCAGGAGCTCCTGGAGCGGGGCCAGCGGAGGCTGTGGAGCTGAGGAAGGGCCTGGAGCAGCTCCGTGCCCAGGAAAGGCTGAGGGAGCTGGGGCTGCTCAGCCTGGAGAGGAGCCCCAGCTGAGAGGGGCCTCAGCCCTGCCTGTCCCTGCCTGTCCCTGTCCATCCCTGGCTGTCCCTGGTGTCCCTGTCCATCCCTGCCTGTCCCTGGTGTCCCTGTCCATCCCTGTCCATCCCTGTTTGTCCCTGTCCATCCCTGTCCATCCCTGCCTGTCCCTGGTGTCCCTGTCCATCCCTGTTTGTCCCTGTCCATCCCTGGGTGCAGCAGGGGCAGAGCCCAGCAATTCCCCCTGCACAGGAGCAGAACTTCTGCCCTGGGCAGTGCCCAGCCCTGAGCAGAGCCCAGAGAGGGGCTGGAGGCTCCTCCCTGGGATATTCCAGAGCCCTCTGGACACAGCCCTGTGCCCTGAGCTCTGGGATGGCCCTGCTGGAGCAGGGAGGTGGCACCAGTGACCCTCTGGGGTCCCAGCCTGACCCATGCTGTGACTCTGAAGGTCCATAGGTGACTCTCTCTTTTAGAGGTGATCCCTGAGACCCTGGAAGGCCTAGGTGCCCATGCAGCAGGAATTCTCTTTGCTCCCAATCCCAAATTTATCAGACTTCGAGGAATCTTGTTGGGGACCCTCTGCTGTAGCTCTGTTTGGAGTCCCTGCACATGAACAAGAATGAGAAATGTGAGGAGCCTGATATCTCATTACATAACAACCACAGAAAGTTCTTAGGCTGTTGTCTTTTTTATTCCAACACTTTTTTTTTTATTCCAACATTTACAGAAGTGCAAAGAGAGTGAAAAAACCTCTCTATCCGGGCCACCCTCCCAATGCTGTGAGTGTCAGCACTGGGCACAGTCCTACTCGCTCCCTCCAACCCTCTCCACTGACAGAGGCTGTGATTATATAAAGCAGTGCTTTCTCCACTTCTCTCTGGTGCTGCTGATCATTTCAGCTTCCAACACAAATCCTGATTTACAAACTCACTGCCCTCTTGGGCTCCGGGGCTGTGTCCAGCAGCCAGAGGGAAATGTTTGTTCTGCTGCTGCTCCCTGTTGCCGGCTCGAGGAAGCATCAGATAAAAATGTCTGTGATGCAGCTTCATGTACAGTACAAAATACCAGTCTCACAAGCTGGAGGAGGAGTAACAGCCCCAAAATAAAGGGTTTAGTCATCATTTCAGAGCTCAGTATCCAGTGGGGGGAAAAAATTGTGTTTGTATACAGGGGGGAAAAAAAAAAGTAAAAAAGAGAAGTTTCTGTGCATCTCCCCCACTCCTCCTGAATGCAGATTCATTGTTTTGTTTCCACATACCTCAGGTCCTCACTATTCATTTCACACATGATTCCCACACATTCTGTGTAGATGGAAATAAATCTCCATTTGTTAACACAAAGGAGATCCATCTTGGGATACATGGAGTCATGAATGTCAGAAATAAGGTCAAAAACTCCATCTAGGCCTTTTGAAAATTGTAATAATAATCACAGAATCATTAAGAGACCTTCTGCATCATCTAGTTCCACCCAGCCCCAGCAGCATCACCCAAACCCTGTCCCCAAGGGCCACACCCAGACTCCTCTGGGACAATTCCAGCCACTCCAAACCTCCCTGGGCAGCTCCTCCCAAGGCCTGGCCGCTCTGCCAGGGAAATTTTTTTTTATAATCTCCAATCTGAGCCCCTCCTGGTGCAAACTGAGGGCGTCTCCTCTCCTCTTTTCCCTTGGGACATGGCAGAAAAACTTCTCAAAGTGACAATCCAGCTATAAACTGGAGGATTTCCCCCTTTTTTCCACACAGGCTGTGTTCAGGTAACTCTCAGCCACACTGACCCGTCCGCTATTGATATTTCAAATGATTTCTAAGGCTTCTTCTTTAGTCTTATTCCAGATGTGCCTGAAAGTTACACTGTGACAGAGACTGTGAGGAAATTTAACAGAAAAAAACCTTTTTACTGAACAGAACATTCTAGATAAAAATCAATTTTTCATCAAACTAGGAAATACTTTTCAACTAAACAGCAGCTTTTCTAAGGAGAAAAATATAGATATTATATACTGAAATAATGTTATATTGGTGGGTTAGGTTGATAAAGAAATTCAAGTGATATTCCCAAAAGTCAGTGAGAATAAAGACCCTTCCCACCACTCCTTCACCCTTCCTCACTCCCATCAGCTACAAAGGATGGCCCAAGTTCAAATCCTATCTTTGCTTTACTCCAAAGGTAAATCCAAGATTTCTCCCTCCAAGTCTGTGTTGCATAAAAAGAGGAACATGTTTTTTACCCAGCCGTTGCTCCTCCTTCTGTCATTTTTTTTCTGAACACTGGGTTATAAACCCAAACTGTTATTTATAGTCAGTAGAATTTGTTGGATCTTATTTTTAATTGCTAGATATTCTGAAAAAAAAAATCCCATCTGCATCAATCTGAGGACATTTTCCATTTTTCTGCTCAAGCAGTGATCTGAAAGCCAGTTGTTTACAAAACCATGGTGTGAGGCAAATTAGGATGTCTGAAAAGGAATGCTCTGATAGAACTGCTTGGAAATTCTGATTTTTGCCAATAACTTCTTTGTGTCCATCTTGTTCATTGCTGGCTAATTACCACCTTTGCAGACAATCTACATAGTTAGATCTCCTTGGAAACTAGCAAGGCTAGGAAAAAAATAAATGTAAGACTCTATATTTGAACTCAGAAATTGTTTTTTTTAGCACTGAATTAGGGCCAAATCATCTCTGATGTCAACTGATCACAGTATTTACATGAACAACATTCTCTCAGAGGAGAGGCAAAATATCTTTCTTAGCATCCGTCCACTTCTAATGGACCCCCTGTGAGCATTGGAGAACGTGCCCATGGCTTCAGAAAGAGAAATGTGTCTATTGGACAGCTGGAAAAATATAAAAAATATATTAAAAGTGCTCTCCCATGCCATGACAGAGGGAGCACATGAGCCTGGGGATCCATTTCTCACTTATTCCTGTTCAACCTGCCATTAGAGCCCTCAGAGGGTCTAACCCTGTCTATTCAAAGACCTTTTCTATGCTTTAAGCTGAAGGAGGGAAGGGTTAAATGGGATATTGGGAAGGAATTCCTGGCTGTGAGGGTGGGCAGGGGCTGGCATGGAATTGCCAGAGTAGCTGGGGCTGCCCCTGCATCCCTGGCAGTGCCCAAGGCCAGCTTGGACATTGGGGCTGGGAACAGCCTGGGACACTGGCAGGGGTCCCTGCCATGCCTGGGGCGGCTCTGGAGGATCCCTTTCAGCCCAGGCCATTCTAGGACTCAATGGATTTGCCAAACTTCCAGATTTCCTGATATTATCCAAATCCACAGCCTCCCAGAGACAACAAGCTACAGAAGCCACTACCTGCTTACTTGTTTTAAAACCAAAAAACTCCAGCTGTTTTAAAACCAAACTCATTGTGTCAGATCCATGGGATTTTCCATTTTCCATCTCCATATCAACCCCTTCAACCTTCACCCTCTTTAGGCTGAATAATCCAGGCTTTCCTTAACATTTGTTTGATGGCCTGTCCCACTTATCCCACATTGCTCCAAGCTCCATCCAACCTGGCCTGGAAAACTTCATCCTGGACAAAGAAAAGGAAGTTACAGCTCAAACGTAAGAGGCTGTTTTTCTACCAGATTCAAAAGGAATTAAGCAGAAATATTCTCTATAACAGACAAACTCTTACCCTGTGAACAAACTCAGACAAGGCTGGATCCTGCAAATTCTTTCCTGTCACCCCTCAACTACAAACAGAGTCCCTTTTCTCAGTACCTCCTTCCTTCCTCCTTCTTCCTTCTTTCATTCTTCTTCCTTCTTCCTTCTTTCTTCTTCCTTCTTTCTTCTTCCTTCTTCTTTCTTTCATTCTTCTTCCTTCTTCCTTCTTCCTTCTTCCTTCTTCTTTCTTCCTTCTTCCTTCCTCCTTCTTCCTCCCTTTTCCCCCTTCCTCCTTCCTTGCCAGCTGCTCTTCTGCACTTCCTCCCTCTTAAAACATACACATTACAGTCCCAAATATTTCACTCCACCCACCATTCCCTCAAATCTTGAGCATTCCAGCATCCTGATTTCTTTCCTGCACATCCATGTCTTATGATGCTTCAATGCAAACCAGAGCAAAACCAGACCTCCAGGGAAAGCACTTTGAGGCTTTTGCCATGTCACTAAAAATTAATCCAGGTGCATTTCTGCCATGGCCTTGAAAGGCTCCCTGGAACAGAGGCTGGACAGAGTTAAAGGAGTAAAGTGGGGATTTATTAAAATCCCTTCAAAGGATTCA
The DNA here is from genome assembly GCA_013399455.1 of Anthoscopus minutus. Taxonomy (NCBI): domain Eukaryota; kingdom Metazoa; phylum Chordata; class Aves; order Passeriformes; family Paridae; genus Anthoscopus; species Anthoscopus minutus. Next base: position 54,454 of record VWYI01022067.1, read on the forward strand.
CCTTGGGCAGTGCAAGAGCCTGAGATGGAGCCCAGGTCAGGAGTTTCTCACTTATTTATGAGTTTGGGTCCATTTCCACACTGGGGTAATTGTGCAATTCCAGCTCCAGGTGCTGCAGTCCCACCCTCCCAGGCTGCTCCATCAATTCCCTGCTCTTTGCACTTCCTGGGCCTGGAGCTGCAGCGGTGTCCTGGGTTCTGGGGCTGCCAAAGGATTGTTGTGTGTGCCTGGGATGTGAGCAGGACTTGCTGACACTGGACATGGAGTTCAGAGTTACACCCTAATGCAGGGCAGAACCTGGAAAACATGGGAGCTGGAACTTAAGGCATCAGAATGTGCTCTGATCTGGAAGACCTCCCTTGAAACTTGTCCATATTGAGAAAGTCTGGGCATCTACAAAGCCACCATTCCTACTTTTAGACCGTCCAGGTGGGCTCTCATGGTGCTTGGGCACCAGGGAGGGCAAAAAAAGCCCCATCAGTCCCTGGATGGACATCAGCAGGAATTTGCCCATGGAAAGGGAGCTCAGGCCTTGGCAGGGGCTGCCCAGGGAGGTTTGCAGTGCCCAGCCCTGGAGGTGCCCAAGGAAGGGCTGCAGGTGGCACTCAGGGCTCTGGGCTGGGGACAAGGTGGGGATGAGTCACAGGTTGGACTCAGTGACCTTGGGGCTCTTTTCCAACCCAAATGATTCTGAGATTCCATGATAATTCCTAGAAAACCATTTCCATTCTGCCACTGGCCTCCACCTCGCAGATGGGCCTTGGAGTTATCTTAAATGTCCTAATGAGTTATCTTTACACAGAAGAAAACCAGAAACCTTCCCAACACACAGCCTAATTTGTTTGCAAATGTTCAAGCCTTATTTCATGCACTGAAAGCTGCTCTGAAGCAGCCAATGTCTATTTTTACCACCTCAGTTCTCCATTTAATTTTGGGTTTGGATGCACAAGAAGCGTGTTCTCGTTACCAGTGTTTTCATTTATCAAAAGCTCCCCTCCGTGGGCTCAATACTTTTGTTTACTGTTTTCTCTTTAAAAGGTCAGCTCCTTTATCAACTATTTCTTTAAATGAGTCTGTACCTGTCCAAAGAAGACATGAAATTCACATTTTAGTGCAGCACATTCCTTGTCTCACATAGCAGCTCTAACAAGAGCAATCTGTATTTCTGCTGTCCATCCCTGAAGACAGCTCACTCATTTCGCTTTCCCTACACAACTCGAGAGATGGAAAAAGCAGAAACTCCCCTTTTCCTCTCAAGACATCTGAAGGCTACAAAAGCTTTGAATTATTTGTGCTCCTGCTGAGCTTTGCCTGCTCCAGAAAGGATAGATGGGCTTTGCAAGCTGAATGTACCATCTAAAATCTCGATTATTTAAAAAAAAATACCACCAGTGCAGCCTGTTGTGGTGAGATCCATCCATACCGTAGAAATCAAACATAATTCCACAATAACATTTTGTTTTTATGTTAAACTCTCCATTCAGCCACCCAGAATCAAAGGCCATCAAGACTCAGATAATTGGATGTTGCAATCTGGGAGAATGGGAGAGTCCAGCTCTGACAAATCTTTTTACTTTTTCCAGAAGGTTCCAGTTAGTCCTCAAAGGACCTTATTTTTAGAGAGGAAACTGGTGACTCTTGCATGGAAAAATCCTGGGGAATGATGGGTTATTTTTAGCCAGATTAGAAAAACCTACAGGAAAAAAATCAAGGGCAATCAAAAAGTCTTTTATCATTTTTAGCAAAGGAAGAAAAACAAGCAGAAAACCCCTACTTCCCTCAAAATAGGGATTATAGAGTTTTGCATATAATCCTTCCATTTTGAGTTTATTTAATTCTTCTGAACAGCTTTGTTTCCTAAAGTTGGGTAAAATATTATTGTGAAAAAGAAGTGCAAATCTGAATTATGAAACTATTGTTAAAAATACCGACATTTCAGCATTTCACAGCCAAAATAAAATCTTTTTGAAAGTTTGAAATCAAATGTATTTTTCCCTTAGAAAGTATTTTGGAAAATGCTGTTGGTCAAATCAAATCCAATTTACAAAAAATATTTCTGTGTTTCTAGTTTGTTTTTTTTTCACTACTTATATCCCTGTAGAAAAGGATAATGGCAATTAGAGCAATTATAGCAATTTTACAGCAACTCCTTTGATTTTTTTTCAAACAAATTCATAGACCTATTTACTTTATTATGTATCTTAAGTGAAATAACACAGTAAAAGGTAATTTAGACACCACTGAATTGCTTATTTCAAGACAAAATGATGTTATTTGTTAACATGGAAAGCTCTTTCTTGTGGTTTTGACTTATATTTCTACTCTTGTTGGGTCTGATATTGTTCTTGTGTGAATACATCTTTGAATAACTTCTTAGATGGGTATAAAATGAGTATAAAATCCTGAGGAGCTGATGCTGATTGCAGAAAAAATACAAAGTTTTTCATCCAGATTAAACAAAAGTAAGAAAAAATCTGGATTGAAACCAAACATATGTTTATTCAAACTCATACTTAAAAATAAAAAGCACGAGTTGAGTCAGTTTTATTTCCTTGCACTCCAATTGTTTTGTGGACAAACCCACAAAGTCTGACCTAAATTAAGCTGTGGTTGAAAGTGGAAGTCCCTACATGGAAAATGAGAATCAGGCAGATGCAGCCTGGAAAATCCAAGTACACAAAGCAGGACCAGGGGTTTTTCCTTTTGAAGATACTTCACAGGGACATGGAGGGGAATAGTGATTTGAAAAAAAATATTTGACTTGAGCTTTGGGAGCAGCAGCACTCATGGAAAAAAAAAAAATAATCCCAACATTTCTTGTAGCTCCCTATTACAGAGATATTTCTTGGTGTCCAATGGTGTGGTTAACTCAGCCTGTTTTCATGACATTGGTAGGAATTTGGTATTTCTGAGGGCTCCTAAATCTCACTGAAGTTCTGAAAGAGATCCAAAAGCCTAAATACCAACCACAGTTTCTGAAGTGATTCAGAGGAGGCCAGACAGGGTGATGGATAAGGCTCATTTCCTTAGGAAACATTGCTAAAGTGCCATTCTGAACTTACCTTCTCCAGGTTATCAAAACACCACAGCCTGAAAACAAACATTGACCCAGCTGAAATTATGGAGGGTTTTTTAAATTTTCTCTTTTTTTAAATGTCACTCCCAGACTGATTTTTGAGTTTTTTTCTCCTCTGCAGTCTGTAAACTGCACAAAGTGGGAAATTGACTTCTTTTGGCAGGGAAGGGGGATAAAAGCAGTGATGGCCTCATTATTTAGCCCAAAGAAAGCAGCCAAAATCCCATTATCACCTGCAGAAATGGAGAAGGAGCAGCATGGAAAGAACACAAGAGCATTTGAGATAAACTAATTCTAAGAGGGGTAATTGCCTGCCTCCTGAGATATTAGTTGAGGCAACATTTGGGTGCCAGAGTTTGGGTTTGCATCCTAGGCCATCTCAAGCAACAGAAAACTGTGAACATCCAGCAAGTCACCACCACGAGGGGCAGCAGAAGGCACAGAAATATTGTTTCCCCAGCATCCATGTGAAACATTTCAGTAATTTTTCTTCTCAGCTGTGTAAAAATTAAAATCCTGCCTGATTTTTGTATAGGAAGAGCCTCCTGCTCTCCTGAAATAGAAGCAAAAGCCATCAAATTCCTCCTTTGACTGCAGGGAAGTTGTCAAGAAAGTACTCTCCACTACCAGATATAAAAAGTAATTATAATTCTTCTCTCTTTCAATTTTTCCAGTCTTTTCAACCCTTTCTTTAGCTTTGTGCAACAGTAATAGCAGCAAGCAAGCCAATAATGCTTGGGCAATGTCTGTGACCTGGGGGCAGCCAGACTGGCTGGAAACTGAGTGAGGAAAAGAATATCATTTCAGAAGAGAAGTTTCTGACATTTTTTCATTCTTCTTTCAAGAATTGGAAGGCAGGAGGAATCACATATCTGTACTCCAAAGCTGTTCTGGTCCCTGTAGTCTGAATCATTTGGAAAAGGAAAAATAGGAATTGACAGTTCTTCTTAGCTCAAACACCTCATCTTTACCAGTGGGGTTTGAGCGGTTCTCCCAAAATTTTGTTGCCTAAAGAAGCTGCAAAATCAGTGTCAAAGTGGAGTCAGGAGTGTGTGAATATTTTCTTTGCACTGTAGCAAACCCACACCTGACCCAGGGCTTTCCCCAGCCACTGACCATCCTGACCTAGGGAAAGGTTATTCAGTGCAAACAATGTTTTGCAGAGCAAAAGTGAAAGCTCTCAAAGTCATTTCATATCCTCTAACCTTAAACTGATCAGATGCAAGGTGTTTATCAACAGAACAACTCTTCTGCCCCTTCTGGTAAGAAAGTGCCAGAAGCTCTTGGCCTTGGTCCTCAGTATTAGATCATTGCATGAGTTATTGGTTTCACTCGACTGCTTCAGCATCTTGATTGAATCAAGTCCTTCCTTTCTGACCAAAAATATTCCTCTCCATCATTTCTCTGCCTTTTATTTATGAGAGTTCATTGATCAAAGCAAAGGAGCTGTCAGAGTGTGTTGGCCCAGTCAAGGTGGTTCCAGCACCTGCCCGAGGAGCTCTGTGAATATTCAGGCACAAGGCTGCCTCAAGGTTGTCCAGCAATGCAGGAAAATATTGAATTTGGCTATGCCAAGGACAAAGATTCAAGTGAAAACATCCTGACTTCAGGGGAAAAAACGGGGGGGAAAGGACAGGAACAGAGTTGGGATAAAAAACAGCAAGGAGAGAGGGTCTGGCTTCTCCTGCCAGCATGAAAATTGGTGACAACATCTCCTTCTGAGAGGGTGCATTTTTCTCCTCTCTGGTGACCTAGCTGGCCACACACACTTTGACAAGCTGCCTGCCTTGATTTCCAAACTTTTCCCATGCTGGAACATGCACCAGCCTCACCACCAAGCTGACTCCACCTACAGTGTTCAATAAAACTGGGAAAGGTTCTGCAGCCTTGAGACCAAGCAGTACAGGATGTCCCTGTCATGCTGGGCCTGAGTCTTGGGGGGGACTTTCACTTGGTTTTAAGACATAATTAGTTTATTTGCAGTGGGTTTTTGCCACTTCAAATTATCTGGAAGGTGAGGTCTGTGTTGCAGACCAGGGGTTTATGTTGCTTTAAGCAAGGGTGAGATGAGAGCCTGTGGAGGTGTCTGAGGGAGCAAAGGTGGAACTGTGTTGGCAGATAGGAGTGAAAAAAGCCAAATCTGATTCAGTCTCATCCATGCTGCTGAATGGGAGCACATCCTGTCTCCCAAACTATTCCCAGGTGTTTTTTCGGAGTACTAATTGAGCCAAAGCCAAAAAAATCAGTTTGCTAAATTAGCAGTGCAATCACCACTGGACAGAGCAGTCAAACTCCTATTTACACTTCCAGAAACAACCAGGAGAACTCCCCAGATATCAGAGATATTACACAGTGAAGAATTAAATGAGTTAGAATTATCTGTGTAAAAATGTTTGGGCCAGAATTATCTGCACAAAACAGCTCAGCTGATCAGCTCAGTTTTTGTTCCCAGGGTTTTCAGCTGGTAAAATTGTAATGGGGAAAAAAAGTTTGGAGAAACTCTTTTCACAGAAGTTGGGAATACTCTTTTTCCATGCAATCAGTAAAGAGAATACATGGATAAATACGGATTTAACCAGCCCTTGTGTAACTTCTCTGGGAGGCTGAGCTCAGGTGCAAAAAAGAAGCTGCAGAGAAGATGAAGCTCTACTTTTCTCAGAGATGAAGAGGGAAAAAGAAAGAGCAATGGATAAAAGCTGCAGGGAAGGGAATTCCAACAGGATGCAAACAAACCAAAAAAAGAAGCCTCCAATGTGAGAGAGAAAGCGCAGGGACAGGGCCCAGAGAGGCTGTGGACACTTCCAATCTCAGCCCTGAGCAGGGGAATCCAGGATCCCTGAAGTTGGAGAAGCCCTCCCAGCCCCTGCAGTCCCAGCTGTGCCCCATGCCCACCTTGGTCCCAGCCCAGAGCCCTGAGTGCCACCTGCAGCCCTTCCTTGGGCACCTCTGGGGATGGGGACTCCAAACCTCCCTGGGTGCTCTGTAGAAGTTGGTTCTGTGTTGAGCAGCACATTGAAACCTTTAGAGGTTCCTTATGACCCAGAATATTCAGTGATTTTAGCAGATTTTGAATGAATTTATTTATTTCTAGCAGTTAAAGCATATAGAAACAGTTTAAAATTGATAACAATAAGGTCAATACAGGTGTTCCATGCTTCCTCCTTTTCCCAGTACACCTCACGGAGAAGATAAGCTGAGCTCTCAGGAGATTTTTGAAGAAATGTTGTAACTGACAAAAATTCTGGCATTCAGACACCTGATGGCAACTGGCAGAAATAATTGGGGTTGAGTAATTGGAAAAAGAGGTCTCAGGGATCACATTAGGCAGGGACACCTTGCAGCAAAGTCAGGGGACACGTCTGACCCAGAGGCATCCCAAGGCAAACGTGTGGCCAGGACCTGCAGCTGCTGAGGCCTGGCAGCACCACCATCCATCCATCAGGGATCCCTGTGGTCCCTCTGGCAGCACCTGGCACTAGTTTGGCACATGGAAATACCAGAGAAGAGCCCAGCTCTGGTCTTTCACAGCTCAGGCTGGGACACCTGGGCTGCCTCTGCTGCTGTCCTCTGCTGGCGGTGGCACTGACAATATTAAGCATTTTCTAAGTGCAAAAAATGATTTATCTCACTTAAGGTGAAGTTTTGTCACCTTCTCAGAGGAAACAGGGCTCTGAGGAGGCTGATTTCTGCATTGTGGATAGGACCAGGACATGATGGAATCACAGAATGGTTTGGGTTGGAGGGGCCTTAAAGATCATCCAGTTCTAAGGACAGGGAACCTTCCACTAGACCAGGTTGCTCCAGGCTCGGTCCAGCCTGGCCCTGGACACAGAAATACCTGCTCTGAAGCTCAAGCTCTAGCTTTTCTGGGAGCCAAAACCCTGGTAAAAGTCTAATCTGACAGGAAACCTCTCCTTATTCCAGAAATCTGTGTTCAGTGCCAGGCATTTGCTCTGGAGATGTCTTTGAATAAATGCTGACTCCAAGAGCTCAGACTTAGGTAGCAAATAAGTTTGATAATCCAGGCTGGGACCCACAGCCTTGTGAAAGGCTGAAGATGTTGATAATCAACTGTCTCAGCACATCTTTGCAGGTTCACAACCTTCCTACAGCCAGGTGCAGCCTTCTTACATTGCCCCATAAATGTCACCAAGCCACAACTGCTTGTTTTCCCCGTGCTACAAATGAAGATAAATTAGCAAAGCAGATGTAAAAACAGCATTGTGGGGCCCTCAGTGGTAAATTCTGCAATGAAGTGGGTTAGAATCCAAGACAAAAACTACAGGGTCAAATGACTACCAAAAATGGAGTGGTGTGTTTTCAAATTTGAGTTTCAGATTCATTTTTCCACCCTCCATAATAAAGGGGCCAAGAATCAGGAATTAATGGAAATGTTTGCACTGCTGAGACACAAAGTGTTACTCAGAATGAATTCTTGCAGCTGTAAAGGCTTAAAAGAAATGAAAACAGTAGAACATTATTTTTATCAAGTTGGATTAGAAGGCAATGATGAAGCAGGTAATGTGAAAAAAAACAAAGTATCACCCTTACAGTCTCTTTTCTAATCATAAATATCTCATTTCATGTCTTTTTTAGTGAAAGCTGCTGCTGAAATAAATCTCAGTCACACCCATGCTCCCTCTGAAATTAGATTTATGATTCCATGGGTGCAAAGAAGCAATTTGGGTCTTGAAGAGACTTGCCAAGTCAGTGTTTATTGAGCACTCCAGCATTTCAAAGTGAGGCCTAGCAATGCTTCCAGCTGAGTGAATAGACAATCTTGCATTGATTTCACCAGCACAGGACCAGATCCTAATTCCTTTCTTTTTCAGGGAAAAGGATCTGTGCTCTGTGATAATGACTGCTTACAGTTGTTAGCTGATCATAAAAGACTCCACTTTTTTTTTTTTTTTCTCTAAATAAGACTTTCTCCTCATATCTTGGGGTGATGATGGTGCCTTGCAGTGTGGATTATCTAGCTGGGCTCATCCCACAGACAAATCCCCCTCTATTCCCAGAATTTCTGTGTTCCTGTGCCCTCTGTGCTCATCATAAACAAGATTTTGTAGAGCTCTGAAACCAAAGCCAGCCAGAGATGAGGCAAAGTGTTCCAAAAGCCCTCCTTCCCTTCTCTGACTCCTTCCATTGCAACTGAGAGGAGAAACAGAACAACGTGGATTTAGGGTGCTGAAGGCTACAAGAAATCCCTTGTGCTGTGCAAACCCCACAGAGGGAACCCAAACAGCCACCAGGTCCTGGCAAATATTCCACAGGTGGATGCAGTGCCAGGGGGTTGGGGACCACAGCAAACAAGAGGTAAAACACTCAGAACTTCCCAAAAGCCAAACTTGGACCTTTAAAAGTGGTCCTCATCTCACCAGGAAAGGGGGGAATACAGACAGGAATCAGTGTCTGCTCAACACATTTCTCTACGTGCAGTAAAGCCCATGAGAGCAATTTTTTAGATTGTGGGGGATTTTGGAAATTGGGACATTTTCAATGAATTCGCACACAAAATGTTCACAACTGTGTTACAAGAGTTAAACCCACTAAATTACAGTGAAACACCCACTGACCTTTCTAGGTCAGCTTCTGTTACAGAAAGGTCAGTTATCACTTGCAATATTCTCTGTTGAAACTCCTCATTATTTTGCAAATCATACACAACCAAAAATAGGCTTAACAGTACTTAAATTGTTCAAGCAGTCCCTTTGTATTCCTCCTTTTCCTTTGTCTTTGCACAGCACCACAGGTCCTCTGCAGCACCACCAAAATGCACCAAAAAATCACATTCTTGATGATAAAATTATTGCTCAAGGGTTACATTGATGTGTTACACTCGCAGCCTCAAAGGGAAAGAGCGTGTCCTGTCCTGTTTCCTTGTTGACACTGGTTTCATGTTGTTCTACAGGCTGTAAATAAAAGGATATGCTTGGAAAATCAGGACTGTGCCTTTCCAGTGCTGCTTTGGAGTAGACAAGAACATGACAACAACATTTGCTGCGATTTTACTAGAAAATAAAATTTTCTGAGCGCTGGCACACGACCCCTGCAGGGTGAAATTTCTAGAAAAGCCCCTGGCATGGTTTGGACTGGTGCAGAACTGAGCACACACAATTCCTGGCACTGTTTCAGGACACAGGTGATTCCTGTTTGGCAGATTGGATGACACTAACCTGCCTGGAAAACAATTGGAGTTCAATAATCCAAGTGTGGGCTGCACCACTCTTCACCCTCCAATCAAATAATGTGCCTGGGCACACTTAATTTGCTAATTTGGCCACAGCCAGGACACAAGTGAACTATTCAGGGACTTTTTTAGGAGAACTCCTTTGTCATTTGCTGGGAAATTAAACAAATCACTGGAATCTCATATATCTTGCAGGTTTTACCTAAGAGAGTAACCAAAGGAGATTGTTTGAATAGAATCCTCTAAATTGGCCTAAACTGGCTCATTACCTGGCTGCTGTGTTCAAACAAACATAATGTTTACTGGGAGAGGAGGAATACTTCAGAAATACCATTTCTTTTTTTTTTTCAGTGCAGATTAATTACAGATACATATATATATATATTTGTCAGGAAGGAAAACAGAGAGAGCAAAAATAGCTCTCAAGTGAGGCTGCTGCTACTCACTCCCCTTGTTCCTGGATCCATGACAGCCATTATGTAACCAAAAGGAAAATTGGATGAAATAAACAGCAGAAATTAATTGGGTTGATCTCAAGTAAAAATATAATGAGTCAAAGAATATTGTGGCAAAGGTGCTGACAGTATGTGGCTGTTCCTCAGCCTCAGCGGTGGGCAGGGATCCTGCCATGTGTTTAAAACTTATTTATCAAGCATTTCCATGGAAACACACAGATGCATAACCTTTGGATCACTTATTTCGGGAATTGCTGCTCCCAAGGTTCTCTCTGGAGTGAAAACTCAGTCCAGGAGAGAGAAGCAAACTGTGATTCTGATCTAGAAACCTCTCCACAAAGGAATTCCTTCATAGCAGGATTGGGTGAGGAAAAGAAGGAAAGGGCGTCTTGCAAAAAAAAAAAAAAATAGAAAAAAAAAGACAAAAAACTTGACCTTAATTTTTCCTCTCAGAGACTGATAGTTGAGAAATGACAGCACTGGGAAGAGCCTGGGGAGTTTATAAATGGCCAGATGCCCTCAGGAAGATTGAAATGTCTGGAAGAGTGTCAAATAAATGCTGTAATGAGAGAGACCTTGGTTAAACACTGGGTTTGTTGTCCAAAGCTGCCCCCTTCCAAAGCCAGATTAGAATCAGCTGCACTACAACTTCTCCAGGTTAATAAAAAACCCTCCCACATTGGGATTTTCACATCCTGATCCCCCTTTCTGTGGCAGCAGCTCCCTGCTCCTACATAACCTATGGACTCTGGACAAAATGTGGCCTTTCCCTCATGCTGTGAAGGACAGGTCAGGCTGGTTGGGATGCACAACTCCACAAAAAGCATTTGGAAAGCATCAGTACAAATTTACTATTTGAATAAAAGGTGCTTCACTGCTCCAAGTACTTCCACAGGAAATAAACAGTCTGGAAAGCAGGAGTGGTGTGGTGGGAGGGCAGCCCTGGATGTCCCCTCACGTCCCTCCTGCTGCCAGGAATAAATTCAGCACCTGAGTGCCCTCCCAGGATAATTTCTGGTAAAGGATGCCCAGACAGGGAGGTTTGGGACATGATTCCCTTTAACAGCAGGGCCAGGAGTAAGGAATATTCTCTAAACCAACAGGATTCTCCTGGTCTCTGTGTCCATGCCAGGCTCTGACTGGGAAGGGAAAGCAAATTATTCACAATGCCTGGAAGATAATGAACCCCATTATATCAGCATTAGTAGTTTAACATAAAGCCTCAAAAGCCAGAGCTTTCATAGGTTGTTCATAATTATTTGAGGATTCTGTTGCTGCAGTGATATGATAACTCCCATGGACTGGAATTTCCTTAGGCACAATGGAGAGCTGAGCATAAAGTGTGAAGCCTTGACTTCAAATTTTCTGGCTTTGGCTTAAGTGTGCCTCACAAGGGCCCTGCAATGCCTTTTGATTGTGTTTTGTCATGCATTCCCCAGCATCAGGGGACACTGTCACACTGTCACTGACTGGGGAGCTCATTCAGAACTGTGCCACAGCTCCCAGAGCTGCCACTGCCATCAGCCCTGACAGCGCTCTCCTGAGACACACAGCAAACTGATAAGGTGACAGGATGGGGTGCACAGCCTTAAAACATGGAGTTGCTCTCAGATTCTGTGCTACTGGAGGGCTTTGAGGCTTTCTTTGAAAGAGGAGCAGGTCAGGAGGAGAGACAATTGAGCTATAACCCTTTCTTCACCCCTGGGTATTTCAATAAAACTCTACAAGGGTCTGTGATCTTTCTCTACAGGGATGAACCTGCACATCTTGAAAGAGATGCAGGTGCTGTGAGACTCCTCACAGGATTTGCTGCAATGTTCCTAAGGGTGAAAAATGCTTTTAGAGCCACACTGACCGACTGAGAGCAGCCCCTTGTGCAGCACTCCAGAAAGAATGGTACAAAATCACAGCAGTGCTGCTTTTTACATGGGATATTGGGAAGAAATCCTTCCCTGGGAATGAGTAATGAGGCCCTGGCACAGGGAACCCAGAGCAGCTGTGGCTGCTCCTGGATCCATGGAAGTGTCCAAGGCCAGGTTGGACAGGTCTTGGAGCAGCCTGGGATAGTGGAAGGTGTCCCTGCCCATGGCATGAGGTGGACACTGGGTGATTTTCAGGTCCCTTCCCACCCAAACCATTCTGTGATTCTGTATTCAGAGTCAAGAACCTGGACAGACCCACCAGGAGACTTCTCCCTTTACAGTCTGGCAGAAGAATGACAGCAGCTAGCCAGAAGAGAAAGAAGTAGGAATTCAAGAGCTGAAATTCCTGCAGGAAGAAGCCCCAGAAAACAGGATTTCAGTTGAAAACAGCAATTACCACAGACCTCATCATGTCCTCCATGCAAAACACATTCAATTAAACCACTCTCCTCCTCGGTACACTCTTTTTAATATGGCACACAACCATAATAAAGCTATTTATCTTCAAAGGTTGGGAAACAAAACAAAACAAAAAGGCCCAGATTATTAGAGGACAAGGTACACTTGAATTAAAGGCCACAGGCACAGAGAATTCAAATGAAATCTGAAGCACCATGGGTTTTACGTTGCTGGGAGAAGGACACACAATTCCCTGTCTCATTATCTGCAAGACATTGATTTTCTGTGGAAGTGTGCTTGAATTGCTCTTGATAGATATCACAAATTTCCTTCAACAAGAGGAGTATTGGTTCTTTCCAAAAACTGTTGGTTTTTTTTAAAAAAAAAACAACTTCCTTGTACTTATTTAATACTTTCCCTACAGCAATGCAATTGATGGAAAAAAATAGCTCAACAATAGCTCATTTTCTCTGCTCAGCCCCACGTGAATCCATTCCCTCATTTATGTCTTTTATCTCCATAAGATCTTTTTTTGGTGCACAAAAAATTTCACTCACTAAACTGCAAAGGGGTGAGGAGGGAAGGAATATCTGCTTAAACCCATCTTGTGGAATTTAAATATGGGTGTGGATAGAATGACCTGATAAGAAACGAGAGTTTGCTTTCCTTTCATTTCTGCCTAGCAATAAAACGAGGGCGCTTGGCATAGTTTGATTTTTGTGTTAGCAAAGAACAAGGATGATCATTTTATTGATTAATACAGGAAAAGGTCATGTATTGACTTAGAGCAATAACAAGAGGAATAATGACTTTTCCTTGGTTTTTTTGATTAACACAGGAAAAGGTCGTGTATTGACTTAGAGCAGTAACAAGAGGAATAATGACTTTTCCTTGGTTTTTTTGATTAACACAGGAAAAGGTCGTGTATTGACTTAGAGCAGTAACAAGAGGAATAATGACTTTTCCTTGTTTGTTTTTTGTTTGTTTTCCATGGCAGCCAACGTCCTGGAAGAAGACTCAATGGAGCAGGACATCGAGAGCCCTGTCACTATCCACCAACCAAAGTTGCCCAAACAGGCGAGAGAGGATCTGCCAAAAAACATCAGCAAAGAATGCTCCAAGAGGAAAATCCAGAGGTACGTTCGGAAAGATGGGAAATGCAACGTCCACCACGGGAATGTCAGAGAGACTTACCGGTACTTGACTGACATCTTCACCACCCTGGTGGATCTCAAGTGGAGGTTCAACCTGTTGATCTTTGTCATGGTTTACACGGTGACCTGGCTCTTCTTCGGCATGATCTGGTGGCTCATTGCCTACATGCGAGGGGACATGGATCACATAGGGGACAGCACGTGGACCCCCTGCGTCAGCAACCTCAATGGGTTTGTCTCAGCCTTTTTATTCTCAATCGAGACCGAAACCACCATTGGGTACGGTTACCGGGTCATCACGGACAAGTGTCCCGAGGGAATTATCCTGCTTTTAGTGCAGTCTGTCCTAGGTTCTATCGTCAACGCCTTCATGGTTGGCTGCATGTTTGTGAAAATATCCCAACCCAAGAAGAGGGCAGAAACCTTGGTTTTTTCTACAAACGCAGTTATTTCCATGCGGGATGGGAAGCTGTGTCTGATGTTCCGAGTAGGAGACCTTAGGAATTCACACATTGTAGAGGCATCAATACGAGCCAAGTTGATCAAATCCAAACAGACAAAGGAGGGGGAATTTATACCACTCAACCAGACAGATATCAACGTAGGTTATTACACAGGGGATGATCGTCTCTTTTTGGTTTCACCACTGATCATCAGCCATGAGATTAACCAGCAGAGTCCTTTCTGGGAGATTTCCAAAGCCCAGTTGCCCAAAGAGGAGCTAGAAATTGTTGTAATCCTAGAAGGAATGGTGGAGGCAACAGGTAACATTTCTTATACTTTGTATAAGGTAAATGCTTTGATTTTAGCAAGGAAAATCAGTGGTTTTGCTTCGTTTTAAAGGAATCTCTTCTGCAGTCGTTACATTTGAAAAAGGCGTCCGTTCTCTGGTGAGCTTCAAAATTAAAAGCATGCCCAGTTTAATTATCTGTTCCATCTTGCCTAACAGAATTAGTGTTGTTTCTGCTCTGTTTGGAAAATGGGATAGCATCTCTCATTTTCTAAATTTTTCACAGCATGTCACCCCGTTATTTGTCATTCTATTGCAGGAGCAGCTCAACCACAGGGACCTTGTGGGATAAAATTGCTTAGGGGGAAAAAAAAAATAATTTCAATGCAAAACTCTGCTTGTGATTAACGTGGAAGCACCATGGTCCTGCTGCTTCCAATCACCCATGGGTATCTGCAGAACAACTGCCAGCCCTGTGGCATTCCAAGGCTGGATCCAGCAGGAAGTGATGATGTGTTCGGTTCTCTCTCTTTTCTTTTTTTGTTAATTTTTGCCTGCTTGTTTTCCTTGGTTTTTGTTTTAACTTGTAACATGGGGCTTGTTCCACTTTAGCTCACAAAAGCTCTCGTCTGATTTTGAATTTCTCTGGGGCCCCCACAGAAGAGCACAGAACATTGGAAGCTGGGATGTATAAACAAGGAATGTTGTGTCACCGGAGTCTTGTGGAGATGCTGGGTGGTTGTTACCTGCAATTATGCAGCAGAACAGCAGAAATCACTTGGTGCAGAGGGAAAAAAAAAAATCAACAGCAAATGCAGCACTAAAATAATGGTTCTTTTTTGTATTAAAGCCTGAATTAGGGAGGGTACTTTTATCTGTGTTTTAGAAGTTGGAGGTGGTTTTTTTTCCTGTTAATAACAGCATCAATGCCTGAAATAAGTAAATATAATCAATGCAAAGGAATGGGGGTTATAAAATGAAGATTTTGTGTGCTTGGGGGAGGAGAAAATACTGATTGTAGAAATATAACAATGAGATTTGCCATTTTTCCCCACGACTGCAGCAGAACCCAGGAAAGTTTGAGCACGTGGATTCCACAGCTCTGACAGAGGCACAACCTCTCCAACCAACCCTGACTCATGTTTTGCAACTGGAGCCAGGAAATAAAGAGCAGTCTCTTACTAGAACATGTGTGTGTGTTTCACACATCTATTATGTGGTGTCAGAAGAAAACTGCATTTGTCACCATATAATAAACGTGTGAGACAAAAATGGAGCAGGGAAAAAATAAAATTTAAAAAAAAAAAAAAATTGAAAGGAACTTGGCCAGGAATTTGAAGTGGCAAATGTAAGGCTTCCAGATTTTCCAGGAAGGAGGTGGTGCTGAAGAGAAATCAAGATGAAATGTTTAGTGCACCTGATGTGTGCAGTAGGCACGGGGATTTCAAACATCTGCAGCACCTTAGGGTGGGACAATGAGGAAATCACTGTTTCCTCTCTGAAACCATCCTGGGGATCTGGGAATTGCAGCTGAAGGAACTTGACATCCCAAGGGGGCAGGGGGCGTTTTCAGGTTTGAACACCGTGTTTTCCAGCAAAAGTGATTGGCAAGTAGTGGAAAAATAAAAAATGCCTCACCAAAAACACCTACAAGATCAAAAGACAGAATATTCCTGCAGGGCAGCGAATGTAGATTTGTTGTTTAAAGTCTCATCTCTATTTGTGACTGCCCCTTCCCTCAGCTCATTTTGACCCCAGCACACCCCAGGGCTCTCTGGGGTGTCCTCTCCTGCTCTGGCCTGACCTCCTCTCCCACTCAGCCATCTGCAGCCTTCACTGCAGCACAAAACCCCTCAGACTGCTTGGGCTGGCAGAGTTTGAGATAAAAATCAAATCTGTCATTATCTCAAACCTTTCCAGTCCATATCAAGAGAGAAACTGAATGCAGTGATTTAAAAACCCATGGAAGATATCCAGGATTAAAGAGTTTCCCCTGCACTGGGTGGGTTCATTTCCCATTTTGAACTGCTCTGTTTGGGTAGAGTCTCCTGCTGAGTGAGATATGAGCAGAGGGCATCAAGTAATGCCAGAATTACCAGCACAATTTCTAAAACATATTCGTGCAGAAGTAGCTTCTCGTGCTATGCTTTGAGTTATTTTTGTTGAAGGTACATTCAGGCCAAGGCTCTGCCAAAACTAGGAATTTTCACTCTTTTAATTCACAAATCAAATTTGCAAGTTGCAAACGCTGCAAGCCAGTTTAGGTGGTCAAATATTCACCTTTCCTTCTTGCACCTGAGGCAGAGTGAGGGCAGGGAAAGAGCTCAGAGCAGCAAAGCCCAAAGCAGCATTAATTTATAAAGTTATATAGGGAATATAACTTTATAAATTATAATTAGAAAAGCTGTAGCCAGGAAAATGTGATGTCACCTACAGCAGTGACCTCATTTAGTGCCAGTGCTGAGGGATCCATCAGATTGTGTCACGCTGCACAAAAGCCACTCCTGAGTTTGAGCAGGGAAAACAATCCTTCAGCTGCTCCCAAAGCTTCCCCACTCAGAAATTGCTTCAATGAGAAATAAAATGGGAAATGATAAGGGTGAACATAATACTGTTATTAATTACTGACTCTGCTTAAATTTGGCTGAACAGGTAAATACAGTTATAATACTTTCCACCCCTCTAAGTGCTCCAAAATCACATCTATAATTTATATAATTTATATAATTTATATCATTCATATATTTTTATGAATTATATAATTTATATAATTTATAGATAGCAAATATTTGTGATTTATCTATAAAACCGATTTTATAATTAACATTTATTTATTTATAATATAAATAATAAATATATAAATGTAATTCATTTATCTATTTACATTATTTATTTCCTTTATATTTATAGATTATTTCTATTTATATGATTTATATAATATTATATAACATGTAATATATATTACATTTTCGATATTTTATATTTTAAATATATAATATTTAATATACACATACTATATATAATAACCACATCATAACTGAATGAAACACAATTTTTATGGATTGTCATGGGAATTCTGCATTGTGTCTTAGGACAGGAAATTAAAAATAATCCATTTTATTAAACGACATTAAAATAATGAACCAAATTGAAATTCAGCAGAAAGTTCAAATCAAGGAGCCCTTAATGCCCCATGGAAGCATTGCCATAACTTCTTGAGATGCAAAAAGAAGTGGATGTGTCTTTTCTAAGGCACATAACAAAGGATTATCCCAGGGAGAATCCCTACACCTTGGTTATTCCCATTCTTTCCACCATGAAGATCACTTTGAGGGCAGAATCCTCAGCAAGGCATTTTCCAAAAACATGAATTCAATCTGACTCCTTCATGCAGCAGCATCAAACACTCAAAATAAGGCTGCTTTTTAAAAAATATTTGCTATGGATCCTTTCAACATGGGTTTTTCTTTATTTCTTTATTTACAACGTTCAAAAGTATCTCTTTGGATTGGAAGGATAAATCTTTTGCAAAGATTTATCTCTGTGCTTTTCCTGATGGTGGTGCACGTCTCTCAAGTGTCCAAAAACATCGATTTTGGGACAAAAAAGCACATTAGGCTGCCGTGGAACCACTGAGGAGCCTTGAGGAATGAGGGGAAAAAAATCCAACCAAACTTCACTGCACCTGAAGGACACATCCTGTATTTCCACTTTTGCAGCCCCCATTTCCCAGAGTTTTAAATGCAAAATAATCTACAGTTAGGAATATTTTATGATAATTGAATCCTAGCCATAGGCTTCACATTTTTAAGCCTTTTTCACCTGGTGAAATCTATTTCTAAGGGAAGGCTTATCATCATAAGCAAAGGAGGTATTTTAAAAAAATAAGCAAGGCTTGCAAGTGTGTAATTCTGATAAGGAAATAGACCCATAAAAAGAAAGGGAAAGCCTTTAAAATTTGGGAGGTGTAGTGGGAAGGTCAGGGAGGGTACAATAGCAAAAGAGACCGAGAGAAAGAAACTCAAAGAGAGAGAGAGAGAGATGTAAAATAAAAGGTGGGGAGAAAAGTGGTGAGAAAGAGGAAAATTCTGAACAAGTCTTGTGAAGATGTGTCTGGCCAGTGGGGTGCACTTGGTGACACTCTGGCAATTCCCTCTGCCTAAAAAGAAACATTTGAGCATTGAACAGTTCCAAGGAATGAAAGTGATCTGCACGTTTGTAGCTGTCAAAAAAACAAGCAACAAATCCAAATGGAGAATTTCAGGTTCAGAGGGATAATCCTACAAATAAACTCAGAATAGGGTGCATTTATAATTCTGACACACAGGCAGCTTTGAGAGCAGAAGGTTTTACAGCTACAGAAACAACTACCCTTGCCAGCTGTGGAAAATATGTGTGCAAAGCAATAAAATGTTCACTTGGATGGTTATTTATACTGTAAACAGTGGTATCTACCAGACAAATATTGTATAAAGCTGTTCCCTTCTTCACCACGGCCCCTTTGACTGATTTGTTGTGGGTTTGATTTCCCTGGGATGAACTGCCATATTTACCCCTTAGCCTTGCCTAGTCCTAGCAAATATCTCCCTCTGATGTGGATTTAAGCAGTTCCAACCCTTCAAAACCTCTCAGTAGATTTTGTTCTCTCTTCAAATAAACATTGCTGGGGTTAGAGTTTCAAACTTGAATTTTCTACTGCTCTTCAAAGAAGAAATATTTATCCTCTCCAACTGCTTCTTAAGGGGATGCAGGTGAAAGGAAGAAAGCCACCAGGACTTCTCCCACCCGTGTGTTTCTGCAAGACAAAGAACAAAAGTGGATTTCATTGTGCTCCAGGATGTGACCAAAGCACATTGAGTGAACTGCAGTTTTAGCAGGGTCAGGAGTAAGTGGCTTCTGCTCCAAATTGGATCATCTCCATTCCAGCAACGATCAGAACACAAAGGCTCTCCAGCCTGCAGATTTCCTTTCTATTTTAAGAGTTTTAACATCTCCTGCTGCTGGGTGCTAGACTTGGACAAGGTTTAACTTCTCACACATCCCCACTTCCCTGGAGTTGCCTGCAAGTCCTTTCACTTCTAGCTCATCTTAATGTTACTGATTCTAACAAAACATTTCATTGTTATTTATTCTAACTCAGAAAATGAGAGGCATTAGCAGGAGGGGAGTTCTAAATGCCAGCAGGGAAAGGCATTCCCATCTCATTGGAATGTTTCCTTCAGGAAGATTTCTCTGCAGGTGGAAAAGATGAGTTTCATTGCTGAAGAGGACTGTAAAGACTTAAAGGAGGCAATTATAGTTTCACAACAGTCAAAACTATGAGGAGTAGCTAGAAATCAGGGAGCAACATTTGTGGGAAATAAAAAAGAGATGCTGATTAGGAGTATTTCAACTACAATTTTGCTGTATCTCACTTTCAGGGAAAAGAGATTACACATTTGTTTAACAGTTTTATTCTCTGGGTAGTGCTGTACTTTGCAAACCTGTTACGAGTGTTTGATAATGGCTTTTTGTCCATCTCTCACACCTTGCTCACCAATTAATTCCTCAGCTCTTCACAACTCCACCTGCTCCCTCACCCCTAAATGTCCAAATATAATATTCAGATTCAAGCAGTAACTCATACTGAAAGGTAAGAACTCTAAAACTCAGGTATTTAGGGATTACCTAACAGATCAGATATCATTAAATAATTCTGTGCTGACCACGTATCAGACTTGCACAAGAAGAGCTTCATTTTCCACCTCCTGTCTTTGCAATCCTTCCAAAGTCTCCTTGGGCATGGAGAAAGGGCAGGTTCCAGTTCTTTCCACACCCCCACACACCTGCACTGTCCAGACTGTTCCTTCCTAAATCAGGAACAAGCACAGAGAGGTGCCCCAAAATCCTGTCTTTGCTCATCACTCCTGAGCCCACACACCTTATTCCCTCCAGGGCTCATGGTTTCCAAGGCCAGAGGAATGGCAGGACCCCAAAATTTGCTTTAACTCTGCCCCTGTTCCTGTTTTCCAAGCAGGAAGGCACAATGGGAAGCTGGGCTGGCACCTTCTTCATTGGCCAGCAG